>WYDI02008726.1:0-26316 GCA_009867235.2 Psittacus erithacus | reverse complement strand
GCACTGGAATGGGTTGCCCAGGGAAGTTGTGAATGCTCCATCCCTGGTGGTGTTCAAGGCCAGGTTGGACAGAGCTTAGGTGACATGGCTTAGTGTGAGGTGTCCCTGCATGGCAGGGGGATTGGAACTAGATGATCTTGAGGTCCTTTCCAAACCTCACTATTCTATGATTCTATGATTTTATCACCTCATACAATACATTCACATTGGCACAAATGCTCAGGACTGGTAAATAGCAAGGTAAACTGTGCCCAGCCTGAAGGGGATGTGTTGTACCTAATGATGCAGAACAGCAAGACTCTTCCCAGAAAATGCACAGTTGTGATGTATACTTTTGTAAGGTTAACAGTTTGTGCGCTCTTCTTACAGCTTCAGTTAACATGGTTTCAAAAGGAGACAGCCCCATCCAGGACATAGATAAGGGATAAGGCCTTGTTCCTTTTTCTAGTTTACCATCCTAATTTACATTTTTGTCATCATTTTCTGCTCTTTCTAGGAACATAGCATTTTTTCCTAGGCAACTCTTATGAAAACATGACCACACCACAGTAAAATTAATGTCAGCTGCAGCATCTGAGGATGTTGATGTCCTTCTTTTTTTGTTTTTAATAAATTTTTTTTAAACAGGGGTAGGCTTTACTTATGTAGAAATTGAGAAGAAAATCACTTTGTTTAGATTAGTAAATAATTGCCCAGCTGAAATAAGTGACCAAACCTGCAAAGACTTTCAGTGTTTCTGGTTTCTTTAACCAGTGCAGCGCAGTCCCACAGAAATCACAGCAAACATAAGGACACATATAAATATTTAAGAATTAGAATGTTGTTTTCATTCATTTGCTTATCTTTATTTTCTTACTGACAGACAGAACACTGGCCCTGGGTTTGGTGGAAGTATTCTTAGGGATCTCAAGTTGCCTTCAGTCTTGAAACAACAGGCCAATACAAGCTCATCACTCTGAAAACTTCTGACTTCATTGTCTAGTGCAACTTGTAGGAAAGACCAGTCAAGTCTAGCACAGTGCAAGCTCTGTTCTCCTCCTCTCAATCTCACACAGCTCCTCTGGGAGTTAAGAGACACCTCTCCACTGCTGGTGGCACAGCAATTAGATAAGCACAGTGGGAGAAAGGTTTCTTAAGGGGCCCAGTCACGGACACTCAAAGTTCAGTTTGAAGTTTTCTCCAAGAGATTGCCATAGCCTTCCCATGAAATAACAATAACATTATCAGCTCAGATGTGTACCACAGAAATTAATCACTGACGTACAAATTTCCCAGTTTCTAAACAGCTTCATAGCCACCATGGAGCTCTTCTGTCTCCAGGAGACCTGGCTCCTCATCCACAGGAACAGAGCACAGAATCATTGCTGAGGCAGGTTTGATAACCTACTTATCCCATCCTGCCTTTTCCACTCAGAGCTCCTGGCCAAGCACAATTGTATTTGAGTTTGAATTTGATATCACTTCATTTCTGTATAATAATTTGGCAACTTTCACATTTAAGATTTTGCCTGCACAAGATGATTGGCGCACCTAGTTGTAGTCTAAAATGCCTAAACACATGGGATCTATCATCTGATCTCCCAGCTAGAAGCATCCAGTCAGTGTCCAGTTCCTGTTGATGAGGTCAACTAATAATTCAAAAGCTGTAAACAATTTTGAAAAGTCAGCACTGTCTTTATAGACCTAGCATAGTCCAACAGCTGCAGGTTCTGTTCAGTGTAACCCAGTGAGTCAGTGTGGATTCAGAGGATGAGGAAAAGCAGATGTACTCTGCAGTTGCACAGCTTTTTGAAAATTATCCTTTTCCTCTAAAAACTCAAAATGCTTTTATTAAATTACGCTAAAGTCATGGAGAACATGGCCATAAAAATCTTTTCTGATTACCTTAAAAGTCTTGCCAAAATGTAGAATGGGAAGGAGACAGCAAAAGTCTCATAGATATGGCATTATGCTAATATTATATAAACTTATGATTACACCATCATTTCCTGCTCCAGGAGGAAGTGCTGGAATGGGCTGTTTCAGGGGGCAGGAAGAGAAGGCTGGCCATTACAAATCAATTTGCCTTGTGCTAACAAACTCTGCCCAGTTTCAAAGATGGAAATGGAAATACTAAGGTCCAGATTCTTGCTTGTGCAACAGCTGTCTTGCACTGCTCTTCTGGTCAGCGGCAGCACTGAGTCAGGAAATTCTTCTCTTCTTTCAAACTCCTCTGGATGTGGGGTTTAGGACACCTTTGTGCCCTCTGACCCCTTGTGCCTGGCTAGGGACAGGCTCTGTAGCCAAATGGGAGATATAAAGGCTGTTCACCTTTCCCCAGCACCAAGTATGTGAAGCGTAGCTCTGCACCAGCCACGGGAGTGAAACTGAATGATATGAAAAAAACTGGTATCAAAGTACTGCAATGGCAGTGCTAACCAGACAGATGTGGAAGAACCCACCCTGTTATTAAAAACATAACACAATACCTGACAAGCTCTCTGGAAAAGCGGAACTAGAAGGAAATGTGATGCAAGGCATGGAAGAGAAAAGATTAATATCTCCCTCATTACTTACTGACCTTCTCTGGATAGGGGTAGGAGAAGGAGGAAAAAAGCTGCTATATGAAAAACATCTGGGGTGCAGATAATCATAAAGCTGAAAGCATTTATGAGCAGGAACACACACAGAGGCATTCCTTTTAGCTTTAATATGGAAATAGTGCAACTGTGTAATTTTTTTTTTAGAGCATAGTTTATGTAACACCTTCAGCATCATGGATCTGCAGACATTTCCAGGCAGTATTTCTCTCTCATATATGCCCACATCTTTCAGTTGATACCCATCTAAGCTCAAGGCTTGTAAACAAATTAGAAGACTCTCACCATCTGCATAAGCTCCAATTTTCTTGTTCCTGAATTAGAAATAGAGCCAAGGATCCCTGGGCTTCAGAGTGCCTCACTTGGTTTCAACAAGCCAACTTGCATTACTCAATTAGACAGTTCAACAACAGGTTCTTTTCTTTCCCAACTCTTTTGTGCTTTAACTGTTGATAAAAACATGACTCCCCCCTGCACCCTGAACCATGGAGCAGCTCGCATGTTAAGCACTGTCCGCTGGCGGCAGCACAGGAAATAGCTCAGATCCACTTTCAGCAACAGCCTCTTCAACTCAGACCATGTATTAGCATGGAGCCTGGGTGGGTTTCTTCAGTTTCAGAGAACATCGCTACAATTTCCCTCATAAGAAATCTGTCTGCAATTAGACCTACTTATTCTTCTCAGAGACAAATGGGACTATGCCAGTGGACTTCCTTGTAGGAATTTGCAAAATTTGTACGCACAGCTTGTCTCATCCTCAGAGCACCCATTTCCATGAACAGGGAGCGTAACATGGTCATATGCCTTTATGTGACAGTAGCTCTCTCGCTGTTTAATCTGTCCCTGCAGCTGTCATACACCACAGACAGCCCTGAGTCACTGTCATAGCAGGAACTGAACTGTGCTGTGTATCTTGGAACCAGAAACCTGAGGTTGTTTCAGCTTAGGATTTGGCTCAGATCATTACCTACACAAACACCAGCCCTTAAATTCACACACTAAGCTTCCACCCAACACTTGAGGGCTTGTCAGCTTGGTTTGATCCTAACTCACAGAGCCTGGAAGAATAAGGGCACGTACAGAGGCTGGGAAGTGGTGACCAGCAGAAGAAACTAGGAACCTGTCAAACAATATAAAATGGGCTGAGAGTGGCTAATATCCTGAGGGCAAATTCTGGAAAAAAAAAAAGGTAGAAGAAAGCAGAAATGAGGGCGCATGAATGAGTATGAGGAAATGGTGTCAAAAATGGACCTGTTGTAGCAGGCCCAGTGGAAGACCACAAAAAATGGTCAGAGCTGGAGCACTTCTCCTAGGAAGTAAGGCTGAAGAAGAAAGTTTCTTCCTATGAATAAACTCTCACTGTTCATCCTGGAGAAGGCTCTAGGGGCACCTCATTGCAGTCTTTCTGTACTTAAAGGGGGCCTACACAAAAGACGGGGACAGGCTTAATAATAGTGCCTGTAGCAACAGGACAAAGGGTGATGGTTTTAAACTAAAGGAGGGTAGATTCAGACTAGATCTATGAACAGGTGGCTCAGAGAGCTGGTAGATGCCCCATCCCTGGAAACATTCAAGGTCAAGTTGGACAGGGCTCTGAGCAGTCTAGTCTAGTGGAAAGTGTCCCTGCTTCATTGCTGTGGGGTTGAATTTGAAGTAGAAAGAACCATAAATGACAATGTAGGATGTCTCTACTAACACACAAGAAAAGTAAAGGAAAAGACAAATATAATGAAGCACAAGTGTGAATTATAGATCTAAACATAGCTGAAATACTTGATGTTAATTTTTATTCCAATCTTTAGAACCAAAATTGTGACCCGGCATCTAAAAAAATTGTTTTTAACAGTAAGGACAGGGGCATAGAATAAAGAGATAAGCAAAGGCTAACAGGTATTGCAAAAGTCTAGGGAATTAGCTAAAGCAATTTGTGAACTACTGATGATGATGTTTCAGAAATTATGGTGGATTGGGGTAAAATAGACATAACTTCTGTGAAAAAGACTAATTGGAGAATTACTAAGCACTCAACCCATCTTCAACCAGAGCAAGTCATCAGGCAACTGATCTATATATCCATGCATTTACAGAAGTGACTCACAGCTGCAGGGACTCACCCCAAGTGAATCCTGTCATACTTCAGGAGAAGATTAAATTGGGCTGGGGTTAGCAACTGCACTTACTTCACATCCTACCTCAAAAAGATGGGAGAATCTTTGGCCTCAGTCCTACTTGCTTTCTGTAGGAGGACCAGCACAGGCATGGATGGGCCCTATTTTACCTGCAACATGCAGATTTGCCAGGCTGCTGATCACCCTGCTGCTTTTCTGCTGTAAGCAGAAAGCGAAAGAGACTCAGAAAAAATAAAGGACAGCAGTGAAAGCTGGTCTCATCTTGCTTGATTAATCCATGAACCTATTGCTTCTCCTCCCTGCTGATGGACAGTCTAACCCTACACTCAAATATTTGAGTGTGTCTAGCACCACACTTAAATATCATCCCATCATGTCAGTTCCTCAGCTTACAGAAACTACTTGCCACAGCTTTGTGCCATCCCTGTCCTCATAGCCTCTTCAGCCTGATTTCAGATGTGACAGTCTCCTCCTCAACAGTTTCCTGTTCCTGTGATGCCCTAATAATTTCCTTCTCACAAAGAGTCCCCACACTCTGGGGGTAGTGATGCATGGGGGAAGGCAGGACTTGAGAAGGAATAGAGTCAGCAGCTGCATTTTAGGGCTGATGAAAACTGGGGGGGAGACACAGAAGCAGCAAAGGCAACAGCACTGCATTCAAACAGCTTGGGAGGCTGCTTTAGAGTTGCTGCCGCAATAACAAATACATGATTGAAGAAGAAACTAGCGTCAGACTAATTTCATTTCCTTGATTGATAAGATATGTGGCTGAACAGCTACAGAGGAAGCAACAAGTGTCATATACCTTGATTTTATGAAGACTTTTGACACAACCTAATGCACGTTCTCACGTTATTTGTAAAGGCATTATGTACTCTCAGATGTGTTAAACAACCACATTCAGAAAGCAGCCACCTGTAGATCACTATTGATTTGGAATGATGGACTGAGATTAGTGTGCAATAGTCTGCCCTTTCCAGGATGCTAGTCAGCATTTTCAGCTATTCTCAATTTCATAATTTCTATCCCATTCAGAATGGGATAGAAAATGCACTTACTAAATCAGCAAATGATACTGACTTGGGAAGGAGTATGTAACACAAATGGGACTTAAGATGGCCTTCATCTGAAAACAAAACAAAATCCACTGAGGGCAAATGCAAAATTACCAAACTTGGAAAGTAAAAAAAAAAAAATAATAAAATCAGATTGTCAGTATGCAATAGGTAATATCACTATGCAGCAGGTCAATAACAATGCACTTAGGTTCACTCTGTTATTGCTGAGAAGTAAAGAATTACAGTAAGATGCAGTACTTAAAGGGCACAAATCAGGTGTGCTTTCTACTCACCATTGGTGAAGTCTCTGGAACCTTTTGCAGTCAAAGAGAGACGCAAACAAATTAGGAAAAAGTCCAAATATTTTGGGAACCAAACTATGTAATCTCCATTTCTCTGTCTTCACTAATTCAAAATTACATTCCCTTACAGACAAGAGTTTCCTTAAGACAAGTTGATAGTTAGTAGGACACTGTGCTGTGAGGCACTCAAATGTCCTACTAGCAACTGCTGTGAATAAACAAATAGATGATAGGCCCATTTATTAGAGGCAGAAACAATTCTAGTAACTAAGGTATTTTATCCTTGTTCATCACTTAGGATAAGGCAACATATTACACAGCTAACTCTAAGGGGCACAATGCAAAGCCATGAAAGTACACTCAAACTACCATTGACTGTTATTTCAGGGACCAGAAACAGCAGCAGTGTGATACTTGGCCCAGCAGATCAAAGAAATGGATGCAGAAGAAGCTCAAGGTAATTCCAATCTACTGCATTATGTTTCCACAAGAAAGATACTAAGATTTGGCTCAAGAATCTTAGCAGGACATTGGTTTTGTTGAGCTCAGACAAAGGTGGCCTAGCTCATATTGAGACAAAGTCCAGTAGGAATAATGCTTCTACTCATAAAGATCACAAGCTGGTTTAAATATGCAAGTGGGCTTAAAATTAGGTTGCACTACAGACCTTAAGATTTCTAATTCTTGACCCTAGTGTACCTGACCTTGATGTTCACCTTCTTTTACTGCATCTTGGTTTATGTGCAACATCAATGTATCTTTTAAGGGCATGGCATTAATTTCTCTATTGACCATACCATGTATTCTTAATTGGATAAGTTCCTAAACCATTTTCAGTGAATCTGGAATTAAACATATACTACTTTAAAGACAGACAGACTTATACTAAAGGGTATAAATTATAAGTCACTACAGCAGAAAGTGCCTAAGAATTCTGGCTTTGTCAAACCTCTGTGTAAAAACAGTTGATGGAGTTTTGTGTCTGCCTTCTGCTGGTTTTGATGTTTGTAAATCAAAGGCTACTTCTCTGCTATACTTACTTTCCTGGTTTTTTTCTGTCTGCTTTTTTGCAGTAGAAGAACAAATTCTGTGCTCCCTTCTGTTTGCAAGAGAGTCTTATTGGAGGCATACAGAAAAAAGGGACTGTATCTTTTTAAACCTCTGAATCCATCTTACATAAATTGGGAAAAAAAAATAAAGAAAAAATAAGAAAAAAAATTAAAAATTTGATTCTTCCTCAAACTGAATTCCTAAACTAAAGTTAATTTAAGTCTACACACAACCCATTTGGTGTCTGTTAACTTGTGAGTGGACACTTCTAACATGAAGTTATGTATACAATAATTATTATTCTGTATCGCTTTCAGTGGGAGGAAACCATGAAAGTATTCTGTAAATTACAAATAACTTTTGTCATTATTGTATGACTTCATTAATAAACTTTTGGTCAAAGAAGGAAGCCAGCAACAGTTTATCAGAACCCACATAAACAAAAGACAAATTAGTCACTGATGTCCAGTTTTCACTAACAGACATGCAATTATTCATAGCATTAGGTAAACCGCTGCCTTTGCTTGAACTTTGATATTCTGGGAATTTGTCCCAACTTCTTAATTTCTGCTCACCAAATTTCTCCAAAGTCAGAAGTAAGCTAGGTACGTTAAATATCTAAACAGTAAAACTTCAGATGCCATCTGGCCCACAGTGGTAGGATAGTTGAGGGTTTCATGGGAGTCAAGCTTGTTTAGTATAAAGACGACCAGATTGAGGGCAAACACAGCAACAACCTTTAAAGGAGTTAAAAATTGCTGAAAACATGAGAGACACTGGGTTAAACGCCATGAAAATCTTTCCACTAACAAAGGCAACTAAAGCACTGAGATGGATGGTACATGGGATGTAGGGCTGTCCTCATGGAAGATCTTGAAGTCTGGCAAACTTTAGAATGCTGCAGGTGATGTCCCTTGAAGGCAAAGAAATGTTTGGGGAACTCTCAGGACCTTCCCCATTCTGTTCTCCACTATTGTTTGTCAGGTGATGTGGCACAACTCATCTTCCTTAGCAACATGGAACAGCATGGAAACTAACTGCATAAATCTGACATGAAGTAAAATAATTTGCACAGAGGAATTTTGTTTTGAAACAAATCATCACTTTCCAATAATTCTTTATAGAATGTTTTTAATTTTGCAAGTTTTTTCCTAAGAATGAAAGCTATATCCAAGTGAAACCTGTATGACTTCACATGCACAAGAACTAAAACAAAACATCCGTGTTCTGCTGCTGTAGTATTTCATTTTAGGTTTTTATGACTTTGGACTTCTCAGACAAGGCCTGCACATACAAAGGACAACTTGTCATGAGGAGTAAAGAAGGCAGGTAGAATAAGCACCAGTCAGTCCAGTATCTGAGTACTACTTATTCCTTATATAGGATTAGGGCTTTTTTACCAAAGGCAAGGTCTGAACAACTGGCTGAGCACTAGGAGGTGCTGAAAAGAGCCAATACTTTGGGAAATCCCCATTTATGGTAAAAAAAAGTTCATACAATGTGTAACGTCAGGCAAACAGTCCAAGTGATATCAGGGAGGTGAATCACATAATAGGAATTAGTCATGCCTTAGTTGCCCCACAGCTTTTAAAGATGACCCTCACTGCCCCCTCCTTCCTGCTGTTAAAGATCACCCAGGTGGATGACATGACCCACCAAATATTTCACCACCAAGTATTTTGACTAGCTCCTACCCACAAGGGACATCTCCCTGAGGCTTTGTGGATGACTTGCTTGAGCAGAGGACAGTGGGTGGAGGGAAACACACCACACCACTGTCTACAGAAATCTTTAATCCCTGTATTCTTCAGATAACAACTCCAATTCTTCATTTATTCTCAACTAAAACCCCAGCCAAGACAACCTCCCTCTCCCCGACAGCTCTCCTTGATACAAAAGCCAAAGCAGCATCCTGTCTCTATTGCATAAGCAGCAGGCAAGTAAATAACCATCAGTCATAGCCAACAGAACTGTTTATAATCCCTAATCTGTGCCCTGACCCTCATTTAAAATGACAATGCAAGAAAAGCCAAGATTATGCAGATCTTGCTGTTTAGAAGCTACGCAAGCCATGATCAACATGCGATATTACCAGTAAGGAACAAGGAATGGAACAACTATGTTGTAGCTTGGAATTGAGAAATAGGAACTTTACCCTTCTGAACTAAATGAGTCTGATTCATTTTACCATCTACAGCCTTGGGGAAAATCACTCTTCTGATTCATTTTCCCAAACTATGTATTACTGCCTCTTTTGATGCTGCAGCTTGCTCTGGCACCAGCACTGCACTCCATCAGACAATACCAGATATCTTGCATAGAAAATCAGTGATTTAAGGTTTGGATTATCTCTGCATTGCATTTTGATGATTTTTTCCTTCCTTGGTTTGCTCGCATGCCCCTCTAACTCTGGCACTGCCATACAGCTCTTGCTTCACAGAGCAACTGCCCAAAGAAGCCCTGGCTCTGTGAAAGCCACCCCACAGATTTCTCAGCACCAAAGCCAGGGCCACTCATTTACACCATGTGGGCCACAGAGCACTACCAGCATCCTGTATGGGTCAGCATGCACACACCAAGGCTGAGCAAAGTGAGACAGCTGTTAGTCTCTGTCTTCACCCAGATGTTAATGGCATTATACAGACATAGTTGATGTGTATCTGTACCCGTATGCTCTCACAGAAAAGGGGAGAGGCTGCTGATGACATGCAAAGCAGGCCCTTCTGTCAAGCCCCCCTAACATCACTCACTAGTTGTAAGGAAAAACAGTCGTTCAAAAACTAAGAAGTTGGAGACAAAAGCAAGGACAAGTTATCTTTTACAATGCACTGCCAGAGAGAACAAGGTATAATTAAATCCAAGCACCAGCACATCACAGCCTCCAAACAGACCTATCTTATTAACCACAAGTAGTTTGGAAAGCAACCAAACATCCATCTGTACAATTTTTATTCCTCTCCTCCTTTACTAGTCATTCAGTGGATTTTGCAGTACTGCGGACAAGCAGTAGCTTGGGACATCAATAATCAATAACTGATTAACAAAATCTGACAAATAACAAAGGATGTCTGAGAGAAAAATTTTGCTTGCTAAGTCTAACTGAAATGTGGTTGAAACAATGCCATGTCTAAAGAGATTGAGCACATCTCCTGTTCAAGGAGAATGTTAACATTTTCATTATTCCACACAGCAGCAAACAATGATTCAATAAATTAATCTCTTTTGAATGTTATTTTCTGAATATATGATTCAATATATGATTCATTTTGTACAGCAAAAGTTTTAAGATATGGTAAAGTGAAAAGCTGTTTCAAATATTTGGAAATTTTTCCCTTCCTCACCTCATTTTTCTTTGACATCATTCTTTTTCTTCTCTTCGGATTTATTTTAATCAAAGAGATGAAATTCATTGCAGAATAGAAGACCTTTCAACTGAAGCACCTAGCATCTTGTGCACTGTTGCTATTTAAAACTAGAATGGTTCTTTTTGTGCCTTTGCACTATGTTTGTTTCTGGCTTACACTGATCCCCATTGTGCATTTCAAACATATTTCTGTTCTAGATCCAATTCTTTCTAGTCTAGCACACCATCTGCCCTTCCACACACTGCTGTTTAGCTGTGCTTATTTCCTTTCAGACTCAGTTGAGTCTTTTTTTGCTCCTGTTCTGTATTTCCGTATTTATTCCTTGGATCCAGTATGGAAGTGGGGGTGGTGTGGGGGGGGGGGTTTGGTGCGTGTGTATGTGTTTGCGTACGTATATTTGTGCATGTCTTCAAATAGTCCCCCTCTAACCTGTAGAGATTTAACTCTTCTAAGCTATCCTTTGTTACTGCTGTTACTAAGCTTCCTCCCTTTTTGCAGTTTCCCTTTTGGAGATTAACCAAGTTTCCTGTAGATCTGAGTCAATACTCTCGTATAAGGCATGTTCTCCAGTGTTATTTCTCAGACTAGTCACAATTATGTAGAAGCAGCACTCCTTGCAGAAGATCTTCCTGTGTTCTTTCCTTTGTTGTTGTTCTTGCTCCCTAGATGACAATTGAAAACTTTGGTCCTTCCTTTGGTTTGGTTTTTTCGCTTGAGGGTACAGGAATCCAACAACCTAGTCCCCACTGGATAAACCATCCTAAACAAAGTGCTGGCATCTGAACCTGGAGGCTCGCTTACGTTTTCATTTCCTGAAATTTCATTTCCTCAATTCCCTCAACATAAAATTAAAAAATTCTTTTAGTACTCACATGATTTTAAGTATTAGTGTCTTGGTTTCATTAACATTTAAATAAAGTCTGGCCTTCCTTCACTCCTGAGTGCCCTTGTTTCCTGCTGTATATGAATTTGCCTACCTCCTTTTTCTTCCTTTGAAACTACCTCCCTGTATACCTCAGTCTGACCTTGCATATAGTGTGAGAAATCTTCCTCAGGCACAATGCTCCTGAATTCCTGTTCTTCAGTGTCCTGCATAAGAGCCTAAATGTTCTTTCCAACACCTCTCTCTCCATCCCACCCTTTGAATGACATCACCATCCATATGAGCAGTGACTGTCCACTTTTCCCTGTGTCAGAGCCCACCAGGTTTGCTACTGCGCACCTGGAAGACAGATCCCAGCATCCTGCCTGGATGCATTAACTTAATTATCCATATGCTTGTAAAACAAGTGACTCTTCTTATAGGTCTTCTTTTAAAGAAAATTGGGTATCAGAGAAGCAACTCAGCAAAAGCAACAACCTTACTGTAAACCATTCATGCTTCCCAGCACGCATCTGAGTAGAGAAAGGGAGAGAATCAAATACTCTTTATAGGGTGAGTTCTAATGAACTCTTGGGCAGGAAATGGAAAAGCTGGCACAGGAGATGTGGGATTCCAAATTTGAGAGCTGTTTAGAAATTCCAGTCCTGCTCTGGCGTAAAGGTGTAGGACCACCCCTGAAATTTGGACACAAGTTCAAATTTGAAATAATAATGTCCTGACATGATAAGGAAGGGGACTTTTTTTAAGCTTCTTGTGAGATTAAAAGACAATTGCTATTTTGAAAGGTATGTTTGATCAATTTTTAAACATGGAGCATAAACCAGGTACATCCTCTCATTAGATACATGTGTAGATGCAAAATCATTATCCATCACACAGTAAAAATTCTCCTTCCTTTGGCAGATGGAAGACAGATATAAAATGATCAAATTCTAATTGTTACTAAAATATTGAATTATAAGAAAGCCAAACCAGGAGATGTCTGTAATAATATTTCCATTCTTCCCTACTGGTATTGCCAATTTCAGCATTGCATTCAGGTGTCATTAAAGTGACTTAAATTTGATAGTTTGATTGCATTTACTTTTGTAATGCAGACAATTTTGGTCTCCCTTTCCTCTGTTAGCTACCTAACCTCTCTTCAAAACTATGTGTCTTTACAGCCAGCCCATAGCAAACAATGTGAGAGAAAGGAAGCTTGAAAGCTCAAGGAATAGAGCAATGATGTTCAGAAATGAGAGACTAGGCTCATTCTAGCAGCAATAGCTGTCTGTAGCAGTTTTTGAGAGAAGAATGCCAGGACATCATCTCTAACAGCAGCAGAGTGCCCCCTCCATTACCAGTAGACCAGATCAGTTTTGCATTTTTATTTTCCTCTGGCATTGTGACAGATCTGAGCCTAAGCAACCCCAGACCAAAATCCAAGACAACCCAGCTGGAAACAAATTTGTTGCCACAGAAACAATTTCTGGCAAGAGGGATCCATATAAAGGGACAGAGTACACTTTCAGGTGAGCCCATTTCTCAATCTCCATTTCACAGTGTTTTAAAGCTATTATTTTGTCTTTTTTTTTTTTCCCCCAGACAGACTAGCTATAGCTTCTGGATGAAGTGCCTAAAAAGTTCTACTTTCACACTACCCAGTAGATTAACAGAATTCAGAGCATAGTTTCTAGTGGAGAAAAAGGAATTAGAGTGGATGCATCCCTCAGAGAATAAACTGCAATGCTGTTCTTAGCTGCTGATGATTACTAATACCTTTGCTCACAATTATTGGCCAATTTCTTCTAAACATTAAAGCTGTTCTGTGTCTTTTCAAAACCAATTGCTGTCAGCTGTCAGGGACAGCAGCTCTGCAAATGCTTCAGCTGGCAGAATAATTCATAACAAGCATTAAAAGCCACTCAGAATAAGCTTTATAGGAAAAGCAAATGTATTAGAAGAGACATGCAGCTAATTATAAGGTAATGAGTCTTACAAGGCCGCCATGTCTGGAGTTCTCTTTTGGCAGTTCTTTATCTAAAAATAATCAGCAAGTTGTGTAAATGTCCTTGTGAGTGAGAAATGACTTTTTATTTAGATATCATCATATTGACACAAGAATAGTTAATGGGAGTGAAGTCCCAGGGCAACACATGTACACCCTCAGGGCAGGTCTAGAAAAACTGGCAGGGAAAAAATTTTCTTCTCCATGCATTGTTCAATGGGATGCCAAGAAAACTTGCAGTTACAGCATCAGTTGGTTAATCTGAGTGACAGCATCCATGGGGCTGGTTAGGGGAGGAAAACTTTGATTAATGCCCACAGTTTTGTACAGCTGGCCCCACACAACTGTGCTAAGCCACAGGTAAGAAGTTTCTGGTTTCAAGCCTCAGGAACCAGCCATTCCCCAGGCTCACCTTGTTCAATGACATCTAATATGACAACACCTAGTTCAGCTGGGACTCATTTTCCTCTTTTCTTCCCCACATCTCCCTTCTCTTTTCCCACAGTCTTGGATTGCTTACACTCCTCAGGTCCTGGAACAAATGGAGTTAATTTTTACCTGCCAGCCACAAAGTGAGATGAAAACACCTCACTCAAGACTTGAAGTGACATGAGGTTTTGTATGAATACACCTCACTCAAGACATCAAGTGACATGAGGTTTTGTAATGAGATATTGGAAACACCACATCTTTATTCATTTAAAACTGTGATATTCAAATCACAAAGCTTTGATGTAGACATTGTCATACCCCCTGCTGCGCCCCACTGTAACAGAGCATCATACTAGTCTGATCCTATTAACCCAACATTTTCTCATGGTGTACTCCCCAGACCCTGGAAAGACTCCTAAAGCATTGGAGTATCTTTTATGTTATCATCTAAATTACAGCTGTATAGCACTGAGTGTAAAACAGCTACCTTCTGCCTCTTCCCTCAAAATAGAAAGACAATTGCGTGTGTAGATGCAGCATGATATGAGGGAACAACAACATATTAGCAAGAAGAGGGGGAGGCAGGAAGGATAGGGGTGAGGACAGTTAAAAGATTTGTTTCCTCAGAAAAGGAATGGAAGAGTGTATGTTAAATACACAGGACTGACTCACTTTGACTGGCTTCTTGGTTAAGGCAAGCTTGAAAGAAGAAGTAGCCAGACACCATACTCTTCGGGAGCCAGTATGAACACAGGACGCTAATGTGGAAAAAGCCACAGAGGGAGCTGATTAACAGACTACTCAGAAAGTCCTGGAATGCTCACAATGACAGTGTCATGTCTTATGAGCCTACGTGTAGCTATTTTCCTTGCCTCACTGTTAAGTTTCCTCAATTTTTTATTAATATCTGCATGTGTTCTGAACAGAAAAAGGACAGTACAAAGCAGTTATATTCTTCTAAATTCTCTATTTCTTAGCTCCCCTTCCCATGCACCCATGAAACTGATGGCTCAATGATTTACTTTTCTTGTTTCTTTACAAAGACTGTACAGAAAAATGTACTTGTAACACAGGCAGCCTACAACAACGAACAAAGACATTTAATCCTACATATAAAAAAAATCATTTCTGACCTAATGGATTTCATTTCACAAAGCAAGCCTTCACATTTCAAGTTTTCCAAGTCAGGTTCTGAAAAGCTGCAAGGAATGTGGTTTACTTTTTGGAAAATACAGTAATGCATACTTTTGAGATACGAAGACAAATCTATACAGGTGTACACAGAGCACCCACACACCAAGGTTTGTGGTTTGGTGATTTTCTGTTAGACATAACTTTTGTCTCGTGTTCCCAGGGGAAATGAGATATTTAGTTACTTATTAGTCATTCAAAATATGTCAACTTATACAGTCCGACTAAGTTGCCTGAAAATGACTACTGGAATTTATCTACCGGCTATTGCTCTGGTTCCCTGCTGCAAACATGAAACAGTTTCTTGATTTATCTTAACAATTCCCTTTTGTCAATACAACATCAACGTTCAGCTCTCTTTGCGCCTAAGTGGAAGTAAAGAAAGTTTTTTTGGAAGAACTTTTATTCAAAGTTCCCACTAGTGAGAATTTGCCAAGGAAATTAATCTAGAAGTCGTGATTTTTTTATTATTTTTTTTTTTTGGAACACATTGCTTTGGGGTCGAGTCCTTGGACTGCCTTCTTGTTTTGCTTTAACAACATAGCCAAAAATCTGTCCTGCCACCTTTCCAGGAGTCATAACCTTGTATAATCTGGCTCAATGATAGAAAATCAACTTCCTTTTAAGAATGAAAAGATAAAAAATAAAACTCACCTGTGAGCAGAGTTTATGCAAAGAGGCTTTCCCTGCAGCGTGAAGAGCACAAAACTTTCCAGCTCCGGCTCAGGCTGCTGTTAGGCTGTCCTCCTCCCAGCTGTGAGCAAGACTGCCGGTGAAACAGCGCAGGGAAGGAGGAGGAGGAGATTGTATTTCAGCTCCTGTACTCTTTATGGTTCAACTGCACGGGAGTCAGCCCAGCCCATCCCTCTCCTCCCTCACCCACTCATTCATAAATGAGAGATGAGAGTGTCAAAAGCAGACTCTAAATATGGAGATTGCAACTCACGCAGAGCAGTGTGCACACCCGTACCTACCATCACAGACACGAGCCAGCGGATAACTGCACTGTGATCACAGAAGCTGGTGTGAAGCCCAAATACTGCTGCTTACAGCTTATCTAAACACACACAGATGTTGCCTTGCACAGACATACTGCAAAATACACAGAGCCTTAGTCTTGTTATTGGTACTATTTACAGTAATTTGTTTCTAGGACTTGCTGAGACCAGACCTTCATCGTGTTCAGACACAGCAGAAGCTGATGTCTGCACAAAAGAGCATCTTCTCTGACTGTGCAAGAGAAAGGGCTGCAAGGCGGGGTTTCCTTCCTCTCTCATCTACGCAGCAAGACAAACTGAGGCATACACAGATCAAAGGGCTTGTCCAAGGTCATTCAGGAAGACTGTAGCAGATGTAAAAGCTGACCCCCTGCTAACTCACACCACTACTTTTATTCCCACAGAAGTGAAAGCTGCGCCATGGGATATGAATTAAAGGGTCTGTCATTCAGCCTGAAATGTAATACTCATGAAAAAAAAAAAAAAAAAAGGGAGCTAGATACAGTTTACACCATTTAAGCTGGAAACAATGAATTGGTACACAACTACCTTATGTAGTGCTCTGCTGTGCTGCTGTAGAGAAACTAGTGACAAAATTCTCAGTACATCATCTGCGAGAGTTCCTGTCCGCTCACTGTAACGGGGCAACAGTGCACCAAGGGTGGACAGATATGGCAAGTTTGGAAATAGGAGTCTTGTGCAGGGTACTCTGGGACACTTTCTCCATTTCCAGCCTGGTGGAAAGCAGAGTGACATAAGCACAGAAACAAAATGGGGAAAAAAAGGGGGCATGAGGGTGGGGAGAAGATACAATGACATTTACAGATCTTGGAAATACTCATGGCTAACATCAGAACCAGAATAAAAACATAACTCCTTATTCCAAACACAAAGGGCTTTTCAGGTATGTCATGCTACCAGATGGCAGAGACATTCCTCTGCCAGAGCCTCTGGGAGATCAGAGATCTAAAATTATCTGCAGGGCTAAGGGACCTCTCTGATTTTCTGAGGAAGGATGCTAGAGAAAAGATAAGAAATTCTTGAACATGGCCAGAAAAGGTTCAAAAAGCACAGAACTGTCATTTGCAGGTTCACATACAGCTCAGAGAATGTCAGAGATGCAGACAGCATACCTGGCTGAACAGGCAAGGCCCACGCTCCCAGGAGCGCAGCCAGAGGCTGGACACTCTGTACAACATTAAGGACTATGAAGGGTTGGTATGAAATTGATCAGGTCTACTTGGAAGGCTCTCTTCTTTGTTTCATTTTGGATTTTTTGTTTGTTGGACTCTTTGGTTGGTTTATTTGTTTATTTATCTATCACTTACATAACATTATTTAGTAGTTAGATATATAAATACATACAGAAACACATACATTAAGAAAATCACAGAGACTGGGATCTTTCAGGAAGCAAAATAAAATACTTGTTCCAATGCCTTTTAATCCACAGCTGTGTATCCTTCAAATATTGTTACTTTTATTAGATAAAAAGAATTTCTAAAAAAGTACACTAAGAAAATGAAGTGCAGTTACTTCCTTAGCAATATGTGCACTACTCTTCAATAAGCAGCAACAGGGCATTACATTGGATTACTTGCCTTCCCCAAGAGCCTGCCAGGGTCAGCGATCACTTTGGTATCCATGTCCCATTGGTAGCTGCAGGGAAAGCATTTCCACCTCCTGCAGTGTCCAGGCTGCAGATGGGGAACAGGTCCTGAGTAGATCCACAGACAGTGATTACCCCTTTGGAAGCCAGGGAAATAAGAGACAACGGTAACAGTAACAGTAACATCACAGGCAGTATCACTTTCTTGGTTCCCAACTTGGTTGCAATTCTCTGTCATGCTGAACAGTAAACATGCTCAGAAATGTGTTAGACAGATGATAGATAAAGATGACCACAATAGCCAGAAAACACAGCCAGTGCCTTGGTCATCAGACACTACATATATACATATATATATATGTGTGTGTGTGTATATATATATATATACACACACACATATCTATCTATTTATCTATATCTCAGATATATCTGATATACATATATCAGAGTGTGCTTAAAAGGCAGTACTTGAACAATGCAACTGGTAAATCAGGTCTTACCTGGAGCAGAAACAATCACTTCTGTATTCCTCCTTTTCTAAAAATTCTGAAGCTAAATAAACTCAGAAAAGTCCTGGTTTGTTTCTTGTTCATCCAGCCATTCTGTTGTGCCTGTCTCAGCATGCAGAAGCTGTAGAGCAGGTTGCTAAAATAAAGGAATTTGGTGGCTTGGGTCACCTGCCCTCGTCACTTCCAAGAGGGGGCATGACAGCCTCTGCTACACATAACGGCCTCCATCACACACACTCAGCAACTGCACATTGGGCTGCATTTAAAACTTTAAAAATAAAAAGAAATGTCATTTTTTTGTAGCCTTTTATCTCCATGAATTATATAGCAGCTATTAAAGCTGACAAATAGCTATTATTCAGTGCAAGTGGCAATTCTTGCTTTTCACTTGCTTCGGTCAAATCATTTTAATGTGTATGATGATTAAGTAACTCCACTGAATTGAATAGCTCCTGGGTTGCATGTGTCAGAACCAGAAGCAGCAAGCTTCAAAAAGAATGGAGCTAAACTGGTGTTATAAGCATCATAGATGAAACAGAAATGCAGCAGGAAGAGAGGTCAGGCAGACCACCTGCTTGCTCTGAGGCCCAATGAGGAAAGCTGGACTACCTCTTCCAGAGCTTTAGCTTCTTCTCCTAAATAGCCCTCAAGGAAAATTCTGCCTCTCCTCTGGCAACATCTCCATCCCCTGGCTAGCCTTGTTGTTTAAAAAGCTTGCACTACTACCAAAATCTTCATCTGGCTTGTTTCAAATTCATGATGTTTTTTTCTTGTCCTTTTGAATGGACATAGAAAAGACTATTGCTACTTCTCTCGATGTTAATTGTTTGAATGCGCAAGGATTAATCATGCTGTCCCCTCTTAGACTTTTCTTTTGCAGACCAAACAACCCTATTTTTCAGTCTTCTTCACAAACTGTTTTCTGGACTTCTGCTCACTCACATTGTTCTTATTTCCAGTCATCACCATCCCTCTCTAAGTGTATTCCAGCAGATGCCCTTTCTGGCAGTGTTGGCTCCATTAAATTCCAATTACCTGATCTACACTTTGCCTACAAGGGTCAACTTTCCTATGAAGTTTGATTTAAATCCTTTCAAGCACCTGTTTTTTTGTGAGGATAGGAAGAAATTAAGTAGCTTCTCTTTCTCTCTCTTGCAGTGATAGTCCATGCACACATTCCCATTTTGTGCAGCTGGGAAACAAAAACTTGCCACTTCCATCCTGCTGCCACCCCTAGAGCCCTCACAGTTCCAGCTCTTGCACTGCACTGTGGTGTGGCTATGCAGGACAAGGTTTTACTTGTTTCAGCCGCCTTGTTTCAAGAGGGAATGCTGCTGCAAACTTCATTACAGCATCTTGGAATTTATCTGTCTCCTCCTATTTTCCCTCATTTCTGTTCTTGTCCCAGTCTGCACTGCATCATGTATTATTTTTAACCTTTCCATAGGTCTCAGTTTTCACTCTGCAGGGCTCATGCACAGTCCTCACACTGGCACTCCAGGTGGTTTAGGAAGATACATGGAACAATGTCCTAGAATTTACTGCGCACGTTATCCCAAATGTCCCAGAATGTACAGCTTCTCTTTGGCGCCTGCAGGTTTTCTGCTCCCCCAGAGTCAGCACAAGACATACATTTGTCTTCCAAACCAGCAGAAAAGCACCAAGCTCACATCCCCAAGAAACAAAACAGTAGGAGAAGAGCCTAAGTGCTTGCTAAGCAGAGCACCATGTGTATCTGTGCTCTGCCACCAACATGAGAAGGCTTTGACAAAGCCAGCGCTGATGAAGAGCACTGGCCTGAAGAAGGGCTGCTGATACCATGACAGTATTCAAGGCCTGTGGCTGGGGTCACCTGCAAGCAGCACCTTGATTATCTTCCTGGGGCCTCTCACGTATGACGCTGGCTATTCAGGAGTTTCTATCTTTCAAATGGTGAATTTCTGAAGATGTATCCAATACTTAACTATTTTAAAGACTTTCATATCTGCTAGTGATGCCTGCTGACCAGACTCATCCTGTTCACTATCATGCCCCACAGAGGAAGAGAAAGAGTCAGGACGTGCAGGGGGAGCCTTTTGCAGCCTCCGCTGCCAGCAAGCAGTGCCTTTCAGCTGACTTGGTGGGTTTGCACCTCAGTTTTATCTCTCACTGGCTAGCACAACTCTGGCTGGGTATCAGTCAGGCTCTGCAGGGCTAGCAACATCATTTGGGGGCAGGTAATTTAGCTTAGGATACTGATGCTTTTATAATTCAACTTACCTTATCTCTTTCCAGGAATCCTCCTTGTGAAAGCATCGTTCAGCAGGTCTAAAATCTCTCCTGGCTCACTTGCTTTCAATCGGCACCTTCAGAAGCTACTTCCTGGAAGGTGGACCAAAGATTTGCAGCATCTTTGGGAACTCAAAAAAACTGGGGAACTTCTGCCACAAATTAAAGCTTGGCATAGTCACACGGGCTGAGACCATTTCAGCTCATCACAGGAACATGTCACCCCTTGTAACCAGCTGGAAATTCTCTCTCTGTCCTCACCATGCTTGTGTTTCTCAAGCTCCTTCAAAATATAAATCCAGAAATGCTCATAATGTCCTACTTCTGCAGGACAGTGCCCTGATGCAGTGGGGAAGATGGGTCCTAAATGCCCTTGAACCAATACTTCAAGGGCAAAAAAGTCCCTGATCATCAGAAACTGCAGTAGATGGTCAGTCAAAGCATGAATATATATAGTTCTCCAGATACTGGCTTTTCCCATGAAACATTGCTACAAAGATATCGTGCTAAAAACAATAGACTGGAATTACTGAGTTAGTTGATTTTTTGCTCTTTTTCTCACTTTCAGTTTCAGATTTGCTTGAAAGTATACTCTTCTCTTCCCAATAAACATTGTCTGTTAAACAGATATAACCTGGTAGGAGTTTAACACATGAAAGGAACATTTTATTTTATTTTAGCTACAAAACTTTATATGGGTGAAACTTGATCCAATAAAGTCTTGTTAGTATCTGTTTTCATTCATTTGCCTGATTATATAAGAAGAAAACAAATGCGTGTTCACATAGGACAAGGTGGGAGGCTGAAAGGAATTCAGGATCTGCCAAAAGGGACTCTGTTACCATTGATATGGCTGGTTAAATAAACAAGGAAAAGGATCCATGTTCACAGGAGCAGCATGTGGGTAATGGGACTGGGCTTCAGGAATTTGCGGGTTTTTTCAATTAAAGAAGCCAAAATAAGCAAGGATGGAAATTCTAAACCAATGAAAATTATGTGGAAACTCATTGTTAAAAATACTTACAACTAAATAGAAACAATATTGCCTTGATATGCAAAAAGTGGTACCTATCTTCTTAAATGCATCTCTCATTCTATTAGCATTATAAATGGCTAACAAATTCTTACAGAACTGTAACTATCAAAGACATCTGCTGGTCCTAAAATACGTAACAAACAACCTTAGAAATTGTTACAAGATCTTGCACTGAAATCCTGCTAGACAGAATTCTCTATTTATTGTGATGAACGAACATTTGAAAGAAAGCTCAATAACTAGGTAAGTAGATTTTGAGATTTGAAAACAGGACTGGCCCTAGACTTCATGTGAACACGCCTCTTCTGCACCACAAATACCTGCAGCGATTTGTAGCATATGATGTATTTCCCTCCTCAAGGGCTGGCCATCACTTCTCACGAACACAGGGCAAAACGGAGCAACATAAATGCGCTAAAGGAGGCCATCAGGAAGAAGCAAAATGAGAAGACAGTGACCACAGCATCACCATGGTGGAATGTGAGGGAAGAAAGGACCCTTGAACTGATGGTATTTGGGCATCAAAACTGGTGTATTTGGGCAAAATGTTTCAGCATTATGAGCATGGATGAGGCAAGGGAGTGTGGAGAATGTTTGAGAGAACAGTGGATGGAGAGCTGAGGAAGCATCAAAAAGCATGGAGATGAGGACTACAAACTGACCTCAAGACCTGAGAATGTAACTGTGTAACAGAGCCTGGCAGGAGTGGAGAAGTACAAAGACAACAGTAAGAAAATAAGGCAAAAACATGACAGCTAGCTGTTGATGACTAAAACCTTTCACAATGAGAACAGACACAGAAAGAGTAAGAGAAAGCTGGAACTAGATGTGGGGGGAAACAGGGTGCAAAAAGTGAACTCAAGGATAAAAAATAGTTAAAAATAATTCTCTGTGTTGAAGAACAGAAACATCTCTAGTGCTGAAGAAGAGATGTCAGGAGGAAAGTTGCTGGAGATAACGTGCTCAGCCAGACTGTGGTGACTTGTTGCACTATCTGAGCCTGAGGACAGGATCTAGCAAGAAGGCTCATTTGTTTGCACGTTTCATGCAAAGAGTTTTCTGCTAACACATCATATGGTTGTTCTTGGAAGAAATTACTTCAAAGGGCTTACCAAAGCATTAAAAATATACTGTTCCCCATTAAATGTACATTACACACCTCCTCTAAGCTTCAGCTATCCAGAAGCAAGATACTACTATGTGGAAATGTAAGTAAGAACATACCAGCAGTAGAGAAGTCCTTGTGTCAATGGAGGTACCAAAGCTGCATCACAGAATGTGCATATTGGTGCCTCATTGGATGCTGATTTAAACCTTTTGTGCCTTGATTAAGAACTAGTCTACACGGAAGAGGAACAACTTCACCAGATAACCGGGATGTCTAGTGGAAATGGACTACATCAGCTGTAGTCTTGGCTTACATAGCGCTGTTAATATATCTCTCAAAAGTATTCTACCACTTTGCCTCATTTATTTATGGAGCAAAAGAGCTGTGAGCAAGTTCAGGAGTTTGAGGAAACTGAAGGTTACTAACCTTTGCTTAATTTTAGGTAAATCCCAACTAAATCAATACAAGGTCTATCCAACACGTCTTGTGAGGGTCTGTTTTCTCTATTTGCCTTCTTACAAAATCATAGAATATCTTGAGTTGGAAGGGACCCATAAAGATCATCAAGCCCAATTCCTGGCTTCTCACAGGACTACCTAACTTTATGACTAAGAGCATTGTCCAGATATTCTTTGAACTCTGACAGGCCTTTGCACTGCTGGAAGCAAGCAATCCTTGTTTAGGGGATTGCAGTTGTAAAATGAAAAAAATTTCCAAGATTTTCACTTCACAGATATTTCCCTGATTCTCAGTATTTCTTCTATGTTCATTCACAAATAGCCAAAAGGCTCCTACAGGAGCACTCTCAAATTGATTGTGAGTTTTCCATCTCTGTAGATGGCTGAGATGCTGTAGCTGAACATCCCCACGTAACCAGCAGCTCTGAAACACACACATCTGTGGATTAGGTACTTTATGGGCTCACAGTGCACACACATGGAAATTCCAAGTTTTGGATAACTAGAGGAAAAAATCTTTTGCAAAGGTGCAGAGAAGCATTTTCCATGGGTTTAACAAGAATAGGATAATTTTGGTCAAAGACATTTAAAGCATTAAGAGAACACAGACTTCTACATCCCCTAACCTTCAAAATACCCAGCTGAATGGTAAAACAATCAGAGTAGGAGCACTACAAAATGTTCACTTCAGTCCTTTGCAGACATACTTTCCCACTTAGTTGTTGCAGTAAACTTCTTCTTTGTTCCAAAGCAAGTCTCCAGAGATGCCTCTGCAGTCTACTGGGGAGCTCTGCTTCTCCAGCTGGAATATCTTTCTCACATTCTCATGTTCTTCCTTAGCAGTGTGTTCCCAAACACAAACTGTGCTTTACTTGCCATTAATGCGTGTCACACTTTAGAGCATGCCAACTACTGAAAAAACAAGTGAGGTGATCTTTAATTTGCAAATTTTAGGGATTTTCTTATGGAGAAGGTGACTGTCATTCCTAGTATGATAGCCCAGCTCCATCCTGAATCTGAAGGCAGGCAGAACCTGATGCTGGAGAGAAGAGGGAGCCTCTTATATTTTATTTGATGATGTTTTCTTAAAGAAGAGGCTGTTTAGCTCTACTGTAAATTATCTCATACTGTAAATCAAAAGCATTAAAATACTATATTAATCTACTTGATTCCATAAGAGCCTGGTGCAATGAGTCTAACCAATAGCTCCATTTCCCTCTTCCTAAGCACTCTCTCTTTTAGCATAGAATCATAGAATAGTTGGGGTTGTAAAGGACTTTAAGATCATCTAGTTCCAACCCCACTGCCATGGGGGGTTGCATGACTTTGAGATCACACCATAGACTGTCATTCACTGAAGAGGGAGCTGGGCTCCTTACGTTTTACCCTTTGTGCAGTATATGCTTTCCACAGACTAATGCCAATGCTTAGATTTATTGCTCTTCCTCTTTCTGGTATGCAACACACATTACTCACTTCAGCATAGCCTCACCATCAGAGCTACATAATCCTCAATTATGATAATCTTTGGTTAAAAACAAGCAAGTAAAGAGATGATCAGAACAGCATATGGGAATGATAGAAAGCTGACATTAGTTTCCATGGCATTGTGTGTTTTGTTTTGAACAGTTTTAGGTTCTCAGTTTGCGTGGAATAACCACATTTTCATTGTCTTGTTGTCAACAAAACCCAAATTTGCTCCTGCCTCGCTATCCTCACCAAAACACCCATCTATCAACTGTCCTCTCCATGGGCTCAGCAGAAGTACAAATAGTCTGCTACTGGGGTGCACACTCATCTGTGTTACTCTAACAATATCCTTCACAATCCTCCAAATCTGAACTAACCTCAATTTTGTGTCACACTTCTTCAACTCACATTTCACTGTCTTTAGGACCCAGTTAGCCTCTTCAGGACTCCCACTTGAGAAGCTTTTAAACAGCAGCTCTCTGTTGTCTATTGTTCTCTTCATAGTTTTGAAGAAATCCTTGTGGTTGGAAAAACACAATTCAGTTTTGCAAATCTAGCCAGAGCTTCTCCCAGTCACCTTAAACTCCTGGCAGTACTCTTAAATCATAACCTTTTTCAGCACTTTCCAGCTGATGCCATTCTCTTAGTTCTTAGAGCAGTCTCCAGCACCAGCTTTTGAGATAGGCCTTCACATCCCAGTCTATTTCTCCAGTCCACTAACCCTTCATAAATATAACTTCATCTATTTCTAATAACTATTTCACTTTGCACTGTTAGGTCAGGTAAATTCCACCTGATATAGGTGATGTATAAAAACATTCCTGAGTTTTCCACCTTGTCTTGAACACCACCAATGCTGCCAGGATCTGTTATTCCACAACTCTTTATGGGCAGAGGAGCAATTGTTAGGACAAAATTTCTTGGTGACTCTTGCAACGAGTGATTCTCCCCCTCCACCATCTAAAAATGCTTAACCACAATTCAAATGCTCTCAGCACAGCTGGATTCATGCTTAACAGAAACAACAAAAAAGTGTTGATCTCTCTACATCCATGTAACATCCAGGTTGTAGTCATTCCACATGAACTAATGATTTCTGGAACATTTCTTCCATGTTCTTAAAGTCTTTCTTCATGTCGTAAAATCTCAAGCATCTGGATGATCAGAAATAATTTCAAATACATGGTGCTCCTTGACAATCATTTTTCTAAGCTAAAGTACCAGCCATTTTTACAATGTACTTACGCTTGGAACTTCCCTCATTATAGAAAATAGCAGATTCCATTTTTTAATTCTTCTGGAGGTTTTACACTCTAAACTCAATTAACTGAAATCAGAAAAGATCTGCTCACTTCACAATCAGCTCCCAAGTTTGAGGAACAGCTGAAAAACACCTAATAGGAAAAAGGTTTCCATGACACACTGTCTCTGTAAAGGACTTGGGCTTCAGATTTCTTGGTAAGCAGATACTGTCACTGCAGAGCACACAACTCCCTAGAAGCCACTACCACAGCAGCCATTCCTTTAAGCAAATACCATCATCATACAGTGTCTGCAATTCTAAGCAAAATTTGTTTGCTTGTCAAACAGCTTCACTGACTTCAGGGAGAGGGTATTGCCAAAGTCACAGCCCCTTGGCTTCCTCAGAAACCTATTGGCTACTTAGCTGCCTCCTTGGGATGTGTCCTGGGTTCAGCAGTGGCCGTCATTTTCTCCTTCTTAGTAGCTGGTGCAGTGCTGTGGTTTTGACTTTCCGCCTGGGAACAGCGCTGATAGCACCGATGTTTTTAGTTGCTGCTCAATAATATTTACTCTGACCAAGGACTTTCTGAGTCTCATGCTCTGCCAGGGAGGAGGGGAAGCCAGGAGGAAGCAGAGACAGGA
>WYDI02008725.1:0-13385 GCA_009867235.2 Psittacus erithacus | reverse complement strand
AGTGCTCAAGGCCAGGTTGGACACAGGGGCTTGGAGCAAGCTGCTCTAGTGGAAGGTGTCCCTGCCCGTGGCAAGGGCTGGAACTAGATGAGCTCTAAGGTCCCTTCAACCCAACCAACCCAAACCAGTTTGTGCTTCTATACGAGAGGCACAGGGCAGATAGGGACAACCCATGGTGCTCCTGGCTGTGCTGCTCAGCACCATCCTCACATGGGTGAACTGAGCCAGCAGTGGTCCCTCAACCCATTTCTGAGGGTCAGCATTAGAGTACAGGAGCTGGCAGGAGCATGGCAGCAGCACCCAGGGGGGCTGGCAGGCCTCATCCCTGGGCACAGAGGCAGCATCCCAGAGGAAGCACAGCCGGCTGCAAGGCCTGTGGCAGGCTCTAGGGCTCCAGCTTGCTCTGGGTGCTGGCAAGCCACCTCCTTGGCTGGGGATGGAGGACAATGCTGTGTGGTGTTAAAAGTGAGCATGCAGAGACCCCTGCAGCATGGCCCCACAGGTCAAACCACCCCTCCATACCTGAGCACATCAAACGGGCTTCCAAGGAACACTGCACACCATCCTGGACCGTATTTACTCCTTGCAAGTGCTGCCTAGGGTGAACTATACATACAAAGATAATTTTAATTAATTTATTTATTTCTTTACACATAACTGAAAGTGATGTTACAGTACATAAGTTATTTACAACTGTGCAGTAATGTGTTGCAAAATAAATTATCTAGAAGGCAGCAAAAGTACATTGTTAATGTATATAAAAACTGTACAGCATTTATGGGATACAATTTTTCTTTATATGAGTATTGGCTCTGTAGTGTTTTCAAGTTATGTTCTCAGAAAGAGAAACGAAATGCCCAAGATTAAAGGAAAAAAAATATATAAACCACATGGATTTTACTCCATTAAAAACACAGTTGGCAAAGTCCTTTCTCTGCATCACCACTCGCCTGCCCGGTCGCACCGCTCCGGCGGCTCCTGCGCTCTTCCCCAAAGCCTGTCGAGCGGCTGCTGCGGGTGCTGGAGCTGTCGTCACCTCCAGAGCCGCGGCTGCCCAACCTGGACGCTGTCTGTTTGCTTCTACTTGGTTTTGTTTGCTTTTTTTTTTTTTTTTTTTTTTTTTTTTTTTTTTTTTTTTTTTACGTTTTTGTCCTTTTTTTTTTTTTTTTTTTTAATTTTATGTTTTTTAGACATACCCAGGATGGAACGAGAAACTCAAAACACCCCCCACCCACCCCCCATGGTTTCCTACTGCAGCTTCTCCGAGCGGAGATCCGCCACTGGTGGAAAAACAGAGAGCTGTAAAATCACGGTGTTCACAAGTACATGAATCACGCTGGGTCGCTGGCCCCGCTCAGCAGCTCCTGCAACACACAAACGGTGTCCTTGGCCTCCCCCTCCGCGCCTCTGCCAGTCTCTCGGCCTGTGCGTGCTTACTGCCCGTGCAGCCTGGCTGCCTTCCTGCAAAGGAGATGCGCCCTGGCCCACTCCCCGGCAGAGCTGCCTTCAGTTCAGAAGCGAGGGACACGTTGTGAAGAAAGTGCAATTATTTTTCTCATTGTTTTGTTTTCTGCCGATAGCTGCTTCCTCCTCCTCTGACCAGGGATTCATCAGCAAGCGGTAAGGGTGAATGTGAGCTCGACCGCCCGACCTCGGAGGGCTCCCGTCCGTGCCAGTGTTCAGTGATGTCTCCTGGTTTTGAACTGTCATGCTGGCAAAAGGACAAAGTCATCGTTCACGTCGACCATTGGCACGTAGAACGAGGGCACCTCGTTCACGCAGAGGGATTTGTGCCCCGCAGGGTCCAGCTCCTGCACCTTCAGCTGCCACTCCATCCTTTGCACTGCATTCAAAGCAGCAGCTTCGTGTTGCTGGCGCATGAGCAGGCACGTCTGGATTGGGGGGGGGAAGACAGAACAAGCAGAGAACAATCATTTAAATGTCTATAATGTGTACCCTTGTTAGAATAAATGAAGGAATTCAGTCTTTAGCCAGGAACCATAAACAGTCTCAAAAACAAAGTGAATGTGCAACCTGGTCTAGTGAAAGGCACCCCTGCCCATGGCAGGGGGGGTTGGAAATGGATGTGCTTTAAGGTCCTTTCCAACCCAACCCGTTCTATGATTCTATGAGAGGTAAGCAGGAGAGGGCAGGAAAGGCTCCTATTGCATGTTCCACTTGGCAAAGACAGGGGACATGCGGCCATCGTGGTGGGCAGAGCAGCAAAGGATGCCACAGGCATCTTTTTGGGAAGGCGACCTGGACTTGGGATGTCTGCTGAGCCTAATTCCAGCAGGAGCAGGGGTCAATCCAAAAGGGCCTTGGGGGGTGGCTTTTAAAGGGGTCATAAGCACTCAAGAGCACTGACATTGATGGCAGCAGACAGTCCCAATGACCCCAACAGTGGCCCTTTGCTGCCCAAAAGCAGGGTCCTGCTCCCTTCATGGGAGCTGCCACCTCCCTCCATGTCACAACCTGGAAGCACAATCATCCCTGCTCCCTCCTGTGCCACCAGAGCTTTGCAGAGCACTCTGCAAATCGCTGCACAGACTCCTTTCACCCTGAAGTTCACTACAGGCTTTGAGCTTGCTGCAGCACACATTGCTGGGGCAGAGCAGGCCCTGACTGACCCTAACTGACCGAGAAGCTCCAGACCATACGGCATGATGCAGAGTCCCAGACAGACAGACAATCCTTAGCAGAAAATGTCTCCCACTCCCCTTTTGGAACCAGCAGAGGCAACTGTGTTCTCCAAGTGCCCACAAGATCCCACCTCTCCACCACACCGTGCACCCCACCACAGAAGCAACCCACATTCCAAGGCCAGGTTGGAAGGGGCCTAGAGCAAGCTGCTCTAGTGGAAGGTGTCCTTGCCCGCGGCAGTGGGGGTTGGAACTGGATGAGCTTTAAGGCCCCTTCCAACCCAAACCAGTCTGGGATTCTATGACCCTGCATTGTCCAATGCTGCCCACACCACCTCAGGACTCCTGCTCCCACCAGGGTTTTGGAAACCACAAAGGCAGTTCCCAAGCTATAGCAACAGCCAGGACCCCTCCTGCAGAATCCCTCCTGCCAGGAGGAAGAAAAGCAGGACCTGGTATCAGCCATGCACAGCTGCTCCCAAGCCTCTTACCTTCATTCTATCGTACTTGTCATCCACATCTTGCAACCAGGAAATGAACTGTCGTGCATTGAAACGGTCTCTGACGGATTTGTTTTCATCTCCCTAAGCAAAAGACACCACAGGCGAATTACACAGGAGAATGTTTTTGGTGTTACTTTAAGCATCTACAGGTCTAACAGGCCACATTCCAACTCCTCTTAGGGCACACACTCCTCAGAAACAAGAAAGATACCTGTAGGGAGGGAGAAAAGAGCACGCTGCTCCGAGCTGCTCTGGCAGCCCTCTGCCGAGTCTTCGGCCTCAGGCAGCGATGCACGCACGCGTGCATGCATGCACTCCCCATGTTTCCTTGCTTTGCAGAAAATCTGTCTGTGCCAGCCCATCAGAGCACTCACATCTCCCTTGTTTGCTTCAACTCACGCCCAAGACTGTAATGTCTTCACTGTAAAAGCACAGGCACTTGGCTGCGAAATGCTGAGGGATAAATCAAGGCTCTGGGATCAATACGCCAGGTCACTAACAAATTCAAGGATTCTATTCCTGCACAGGATCCCTCCTGCAATGCAGCAGTGTGCTACCCTGAGCAGCCAGGCTGGCAGCAGCTGCACAGCTGCAAAGGGTGCTGGCTGGATGGTGTGGGACCAACTGCAGCCACATGGCCACCAGCTGCAGAAACCGGACATGATTCCTCCTTCCCTGGCACAGAAGGAAGAAATGACCATTTCTTGTGGCCTGTGAGATACAGCCTGGCTCTTTCAAAGCCACTATTCACACACAAATCAAGTTAATGGTACTCTTCCCTTCCTTCAACAGGAAAAGATATCTCAGAGTGTGGTAAAAGAAACCTTTCAAGGGTGTAGATAATTGTGATCAAGAAAAAGGGCAGACAGCCCTGAGACTCACTGATAAACAGTCATTTCTGTTTCTATCAGAACAACATGCCCCCTGTATCCCCATGTTCTGGATATATTTCCTTCCCTGGCACACATATGGGGTATCCCAGAACATGTAATACCAGAAACTGAGTCAGAGTAGGCAACCTGCAGGGTCAGACAGGAGCTGCAGGCCTCTTGCAGCACGTTCTGCATTTGTGTGCCATGGTGGGAGAAAGGTACCTGAGCAGCGAGAGCATTAGGAACTCCTGCCTACATCCCTCCCTCCATCCAGAAAAGCACATCTCCCTCAGAGTCTGGCACAGCACCTTCACCATCAAGACAGACACTGACCTGATTTTCTAGAGGCATGTTATAGACCTCGGAGTCCAGCAGCATGGTGCAGGCACTGAAGGGCACAGCCTGGTTGGCAATAGTCCTTGCTGCCCGACAATGAACCCTCAGAATCTCCTGCTCACAGGAAACGATGAGCTTCTCCTGAGGAAAAGCAAAGGAAGCAGTGAGCATTGCAGCCTCAGTCTCCCCAGCAGAGCAAATCCAGGACCTCTTTCCCAGCAGGAGTTTCCTGGGAGCGCTCCCTTACCCGCTCTATGCTGTGCTGGAGCCGCAGCTTTCCTCGCACTGCTTCCTGCTGCTTGAAGAGCTCCTTCAGAGGCTCGGCAAGAGATGGTGGTGGTGCGATCTGTGGGCACACAGCAGCAGGGGGTTAGAGCCAACACTGCTGCTGGGTGCCCTGTCTGCACCTAGCACCCCCTGCCATGCAGCACATTGGCCAAGGGAGCTGGTGCCACTCTGCAGGGTGACGTACTGAGCTCACCACAGGAGAAACTCTGCCTCTGTCCTCAGCAGGCAGGTGGCAAAGGACAATGTCGTGACCATGCCTAGACCACAGCAAAGAGGGGAGATAACAGGGCAAGAGGTGTCCAGTGCTGAGACACGAGCTCTGAGATTCAGAACCAGAGCTTACATCACCCCATGTGCTGCAAAGGCAGTTTGTAAATGGGCCTGACCATGTCTGATGAAGGGGATGACACTGATGGAGAAATACTGCCAGGAGCAGCCCAGTCTCCGCGCTGGTGGGAAGGGTGCCTGTGTCCTGATGTGTCCTGCACCCTCCTGGGGAGCAAGGTGCTCCACAACCACAGTCCAACTGCAGAACAGGGGAGCAGGGGGCTCTGGGTTAGACTAGGAAGGAACAAGCAGATTTGAACACAGGCTGCAACTACTGTGGTGCTGGGGCAGACAAAGCAAGTATTAACTCATAAAAAAAATATGGAATACCTGCACAGAAATACCCACAGACCAGGACATTCCAGCTCCCTGCAGCAGGCAATGAAGCCTGACTTGGTTGGTCATGTTGACCTCCTCCTCCAGGCTGGATCCTGCACTTACTTCCTGCAGCATTGTTTTAGTGATGCACCTGTATTAGCAAGTCCATTCATGCAGCACAGCAGTGACATTGAGATCCCACTGCCAAAGAGTGAATGCTATTGGCAAGTCAAATATCAAAGGCAGGAGTTAAGAGCCATCTCTTTCCCACTAGTTCATGATCTAGGTTCATGATCTAATTATTATACTGCTCGCAAAAGCAGTTTTGCCTTCCAGCCTCAAATCCAGTGGATTCATGCTAACCTGCTTTAAAGCCTGAACAAATCTCAAGTTCCTAAGCACAGCCCAAGGTCTCCTCTGCAAAAATACAGCATCTCAGAGGATGCATTTATCACACAGCCATCTACTTACCGATGCTTTGATCTGTCACCATAGGCATGTTCTAAAAGTAGGCTAACACCATGGCTCGGCACTACTGGCTCTGCAAGGGTGCTCGCAGTGCACAGGGGACAATCTAGCTTGCAGCAACAAGGGGACAGTCCCTGGTGCTGTGGTTTAAAGAGAGAAGGTGACTCACCACTGGAATATGGAGCTTGCTTAGAGGCTTGCCATCCAACAGGTAGGAGCCCGTGTAGGTGACATACTCAGCGTAGCACTGCGGAGCTTGGGGAGTAATATAACAGAGGATTTTCCGCTTCTCTTCAATCTTTTTCCTGATCTGGAGGTACTCAAAGTAGGGGTTGGACCTGTCGCTGTGGTAAGGCTCGATGTCATCCAGTTTTATAGCATCTACAATAGCTGCCAAGGTTTGCTGTATCATCTCCCTCGTCTGCTGGGTGGATGTGTTGATCTGCTGCTGCAGCTGCTGGTTGGAGCGCTGGAAGCGGCGCTTGCGCGGGTGCTGAGCCTGGGAATCATCGTCCTCGGTAACGCGGCTCTTGGCACGTGTGACAGGCGCAGAAACAGGAGGAAATTCCTTCTCAGCAGCAGCGGCGTTCTGCTTGTTTTGGTTGGCGAGCATCTGAGCCCGATTCCTGGTAATCCGCTGAGGAATCTCTTCTATTTTGGGTGGTTTGGGAGCTTCTGCTACTGGTTTTTGCACTGGTTCGACAGTTTCTGTTTTAGCATTGCTCGGAGGCACTTCTGCCTGTGAGGAAGGGGCCTGGCTCCCGCTGCGTGCTGCAGCACCCTCCTGTGGGACACTGCTCTCAGTGGTGGCCGCGGGTTGGGGACAGCACTGGGAGCTGCTCTCTGCCGCCCCACCAGAAGAAGACTTGTCTTCACGTGCAGCCTCCGCCTCTTTGCTCTCTGCCTTAGCAGACTCTGATGGGGTCTGCTTTAAAACCTGTGCTTCCGAGTTCTCCACTCCCTTTTCCTGGGCTACATGCAGTGCTTCTGAGGTGGCTTCTTTTGCAGCTACTTCTGGTTTCTGCTCCCCTGCTTTTGGCTCTGCCTCTGCGGGCAGGACAGCAGTTGCCTGCCTGGCTGGTGCCTCCGTTGACTCACAGGATGCTACTGTGGATGCACTCGCTTTCAAGACCCCAGTGCTTGCTTCTGAACCTGCTGCTGCACTTTCCTCTGCCGCTTCTGCCTTGGTTGCCTCTGTTTCTGCATCCTTAGGTTGGAGCGGCAGTTCTGGTAGTGAGAAGGGGCCGAGGTCCAAGTCATCTGTATTGGTGAAGGGATCAGGCCACGTTACTGCCCCCTCTGGATTTGCAGGCACGGCTTTATTGTTATCCAAGTATTTGTTTTCTTGTGCGCTACCAACTTCTGCCTGAGGTTCTGCTGGCACACGAGGGGCCTCTGGAGGTATCTCAGGTGCTGCTTCTGGAATAGGCTTGCAGTTACTGAAGAATGTGTCTAACCTGGTAGGGGACATGTATGGAGCTTGCCCTTCAGCTTTCACTGTTTCTCCTGGAACTGCTTCCTCAGCATTCTGCTTGACTTCATCAAGCCTTGGTTCAGACACTGACAGAGGGTAAGATATGGGAGAAACAGGGTAGGAAGTATCTGTGGGAATGAAGGCTACTGGTGTAGGATGAATTGGCTCTAGGGAACAGAGTGGTGCTTTAGGGGACTCGGAGAACCTCTGGGGAGATTTCATCAGAAGCTCTGAGCCCACGGACCAGCTGACTGAGTGCTCTGCTGGGTTACCCATCAGGCTGGGGGGAATGCCAGTGTCAGTGTTCCTGGACTGAGGGTTATCCCAGTCTATGTTGTTCTGTTCTGGCATACCTGAACTAAAATGGTTTTCTTCAATTGATGGTAAGTAAGTAGATTCTGGTGGCATAATGGAAGCCGTAGCTTGCTGCTCTTCGGTGGTATCCAAAGGCATGCCGAGGTCGGGGGGAAGAGCACTTTCTACTGAAGGAGCCAGCAATTCGTCTCTGTGGGAAGGGGAGGATTTTGCTTGTAAACCAGAAAAGACACTTTCAGGTGACTGGGAAACTCCACCGACAGCTCCTGGAGCACAGTGCAGAGCTTCCACTTTGGGTGATGAAACCCCATAATCTGGTGAGTAATACCCAGGAGATAAACACTGGAACTTCTCAGGAGGGACAGAAGGAAGAGGAACTTTCTCCTCCATTAAATGTGGCACTGGAGAGTCAAAATTTGATGTTGCTGGAACACTTTGCTGTCTGAAAAATTTATCTCCAACACTGAATTCTTCTTCAGGTGCCCTCCTGATATCAACTGAGATGGAACGATAAAGGTTTGTGGAGGGTATGGTTCGAGATGGGGTCTGACCAGGGTTCTCAGGGAGCACACTGGAAACGTTGGCGTATCTGTCGAAGAAGGATGGAGAACAGGCATTCATGGACATGGTGGATATGGGCAGCGAGTGCTGTGAGTCCGCACATTCAAACATCAGGTCCGTGTAGTCTTCGTTGCTGCACGAAGGAGTCCTAGGTGTCTGCATCACCTCCTCGTAGCTTGGACAAGAGACGACTGATGCTGGGGTTGGGACTCCTGTCGGCCGGTTCTGATCAGGCCTGGGCGATGCTGGGAGTATCTCCTTCAGCTGAGGACCTGTTATCCAGTCCTTAGAGTCTGTGACAACAGCAGGCTGGGCCTTGTTTTCTGGTGACAGCATAGGAGTCAGTGGACCCAGCTCTTTCAGCTTCTTGTCCTTCAGCTGAGTATCCAGCGTTAACGGCTTCTTCGTTGCCAGATCCAGACTCCTCTTGCGTGCATCTTCCGAGGTTTTAAGTTTGTCCTTTAGTTTGGGATCTCCAGACCTGTGCCTCATTTTCTCCATCTGCTTCATTCTCTCTTTGTGCCTTTTGTGGCGCTCCTCGATTTCCAGGTCTTTCTGGCTAAGCATCCTCTCAAAGCTGGTCATCATCAAATCACCATCTCCCAGAAGTTTCTCCCTTGGCCTGGCTTCTTTCTTGCCGGTGTCTTTGGAAAGGGTTATTTTTTCATTCCCATTGCTTATTTTTATTGACTCTGATTTATCTTTCTCTTGGTTCTCCTTGAGCTTTTCCTTCAATTTGGTTTCGCCAGATTTGAGGTTGTCCTCCTTTGATTTATCTTTAAAGGTGGTAACTTGAGGACTGTCCTTAAGCGTTGACTTTGGATCATCTTTGTGATGTTTGAAGAAACCATCTGCATGTTTGTCTCTATGTTTTTCCTTTTCCTCCTTCCATTTTTCCTTGTGTTTATCTCGCTTCTTCTTCTCTTTAGCTGTGCTGATGGTGCTGGAGCTGTAACTCTTGTCTTTTTCCACCTTCTTTGACAGCTCTCTTTCAGAATCATTTTTATCCTTCTTTTCAGAAAACAAGTAATCAATGCTTTTCTCTGGTTCCTCATCAGCCTCTGTCTTCACATTGTAAGAAGTGCTAAAAGCCTCCCCATCCACAGAGAAATCTTTTTCATAATGAGTGGAATCCTTTCTGCTGCTGGAGTCTTTGAATTCTTCTGGTTTTTCCTTTTTCTCTGTCTTCTCCTTCTTTGCTTTTTCTTTCTCATGACTTTTCTTTGATGAAGATGAGGAATGTCTGTGTCTCTCCTTCTCCTTGAGTTTGTCCTGCAAGCAGGTTAAAGGGAGAGAGTCTTTAAACTTTTCTTCAGTAGCATCGGTAAGAGAGAGGTTAGAAGACTCAAAGAGACTGGTCAGTCCCGGATCTTGTCCTCTATCTGTGAAGCTGTCAGAAGAGATCTCGCTGATTTTGTCATTGGAATCATCCCTATAGTCGTTCAGAGCCTCCTCCTCCAGTTTCTCCAGCAGGCTCTTCTCTGACTCCCCTCCTTTTGAAGACTTCTTCTCTTTGGAGTGCTCTTTATCTGGCTTCTCCTTATGCTTGCTTTTCACCTTGTCATCACTGGCGTGTTTCTTTTCAGCCTTTTCTGGGAGCTTCTGCTTGGTTTTCTTCTCTTGAGTGGAATCTATGGACGTTCTGTCTTTCCTGTCCTTGTACTTCTCGGTAGAGTCTTTTTCTTTCTTCTCTTTGTGTTTTTCAGAGGAACTCTTCTCCTTCTTCTCTTTTCCCCCTTCTGATGTCCCTTTGTCCTTTTTCTTCTCCTTGGAGTCCTTATCCTTCTGCTTCTCTCCTGAGTGCTGCCTTTCAGAGGAGTACTTGCGGTGCTTCTCAGGGTACAGCTCCTTCTCAGCAGCTGCGCCGTCCTCCTTCTCCTGCAGACTATCCAGACGATGCATGTCACTCGCAGAAGAGTCGCCAACTTTGAACCCACTCAAGCTGTACTCATCCCTCTCGTCTTCGCTTTCATCTGTGAAGATGTCTGCAATGCTGTACCAGCTTTTCTCCTTGCCTTTCTTCTCATCCTTTTTCTCGGAGAAGTCCTCTCGATCTGCAGAGAAGTTTTTATCTTTCTTGTCTTTAACCTGGTCGAAAGAACTCTTCCTTTCCTTGTCTTTGCTGTGAGGGTCTTTGTACTTCTCTTTAGTTTCTTTTTTCTCTTTGAAACTCTTGTCGAGTTCTTTGTCTTTCAGGACTTTCTCAGGAGCAACTTTTTCATTTTTCTCCTTGTCGCCTTCTTTGGATTTTTCCTTGTATTTTTCTGGCTTCGCCTTTTCTTTTTTTTCTTTATCAGGAGCATCTTTCTTCTCCTTTTCCTTCCCAGAATGGTGTCTCTCCCAGCTCTCCAGAGTTTTACCACTGAATTCAGGGTCAGGCTTATCCTTGAAGAATGTTTCGCAGCCATATTCTTTAAAGTCATCTCGATAGGGCTCCTCCTGCTTTGTTTTGGTGTCTTTTCTCTCTTTAGAGCCATCAGAGGAATCTTTTCTGTCTTTGGCAGTTTCACCTGCATCTTTTTCTTTCCTCTCCTTGACACTCTCCGCAGAATCCTTCCTCTTCTTATCCTTTTCAGGCAAATAACTAGGAGGAACTTTGTGTCTGTCCGTTTGGTCCTTTTTCTTCTCGGAGCTTTTGTCCATGTACTCCCGTTCTTTCTTCTTTAAGAAAGTGTCCTTTTCATTACGCTTCTCGTTGTATTCTTTCTTCTCTTTTGTTTTATTTTCCTTTTTCTTGTCTTTAGTTTCCTCTTTTACAGGTTCTATGATTAGTTTTGCCACGGTGTCATTTTTAATCTCCCTGAAATCTGTTACTGGAGAATCCCAGCTATCTTCACCTTTGAAGTCGAAGGATGAGTCAGAAGACAAGTCTGAAAACCACCTCTCTTGCTGATCGTCTGAAAGGCTGAACTTTGTGTCCTCGCTTTCGGGAAATTGGGCTTTGTTAGTAAACTCATCAAACCCAGCCTCATCCCTGTAAAGTTTGTCTTTTTTGCATTTTTCTTTCTCTTCCTTGAAAGCTTTTTCTTTCTCTAGTTTAGAAACCTTCTCTTCCTTCAGCTCATTCTTCTTTTCAGATTTTGACTGCTTGTCCTTTGATTTTTTCTTTCTCTCCTCCTTGTGTATTCTCGGCTTCTCCTCCTTGGGAGACTTCTCCTTTACAGGTTTCTCTTTTTCTGGTTTACTTAATCCTTCCCTGAAGGATTTGCTCATGTCTTTACTACCATCTTTGACTTTTCTTAATGATTTCTCCTCTTTCAACGGTTTTCCAGTCTCATCTTTAAACAACCATTCCTTCTCTTCGGCTTTACCTTTGGGGAGCTTTTCCTCCTTCTTACTGTGCTCTCGCTCATGCTTTAACACCTTTAGTTTGTTTTCGACTGGATTTTCTGTCTCTATTATCAAGCCTTTCTCAGGCTTTTGTTTGGAGTCCTCAAACTCAAAAGAAAATGTTTTGATTATTTTAATGTCTTGGCTGATGGGACACTGCCCCTTCTCCTTGTTTTTATGTTTGTGTTTTGTTTTATGCTTTTTAACAACCTTCCCCTCTTTGTCCAGCTTTGGAATTGCTCCATCCACATTGCTATGGAATGAATTCTTTTTCTCAGAAACAGTATTGTGTGTGGTGTTTTTCTTTCTGTGCTCTGTTTTCTTCCTGACCGGCTTTAGTGACTCTAAGCTTGAGTCCTCGGACGAGTAGTCTGACTCACTCGTCAGTCTCGTCCTGGTGGAGTCCGATAAGGAACTGACATCTGACCAAGCTGGAGAAGATATGGTTTTCCAATTGTCCGTCCTCCAGTGCTTGGAGTGCTGTTCTGTAAGATTAGCATTATGTTTCTGGGATGCTAAACTCCCATGAGAAGAGGTCGATGAGGCAGACAGAGAGTTAAACAAGGAGGATTCCTTTAGCACTAGCCTGGAGTCCTTTACACAGCTAGAGCTCTGAAGAGAGTCTCTATCATCCTCCTCACTCTCCACGTTTTCACTCTCTGATTCAGAGGAACAAAACTTGTCATTTTTTTTGCCAAACCGAACCTCTTTGCTTTTGGTCTCCTTCTTCCGCTTCTTTTTTACTTTGCTTTTCTCCTTCTGCGGCTTTGTGCTGGCAGGCTCTCGAATCTTGCTGCTGGGCAGTATCGAGTGGCTCGAAAGTCGCAGCTTCTCCCCTGTCCCCACAGCAACACTGGTCTCCTCCTCGTCCGAGCTGTCCGACAGGATGCGGTGGGCAGCTTTCTTTGGTGTAATTGTGTTATTTTTAGTATAAGTTTTCACTTCCATTTTGGGTATGGAAATGAAACTGTTTGCTTTAGTCTCTTTTCTGTAATCCTTTTTCAGCAGATGTTTGTCATCAACAGGCGGGACCCGGTCCTGCTCATCATCCTCATCAAATTCATACTCATCTTTCACTGGGGTGATGGTTTTGGGGGGCTCCTGGGCCTTGGGCTTGTGCTTCAAACCCTTCTCAAACTCTGAGTCTGTGTTATTGCCATCAACAGAGCTGGAGGGAGCGAAGGAAGGGGCATCCTCCTCTTCTGAGGTCTCTGCAGACAGAAAAGAACAATGTGTTAAGGGCTGCGAGGGGCTTTGGGGAGGTAACATCATCAGTCTGCTGCAGATGTGATCCCTGTGAACACCCCTGCTGCCCTTCTGCCATACCCAACCTTTGCTAAGTTTGCAGCTGACAGCTCGAAACGTTGGGTTGGGAGATCTTTTAGAAAGGAATAGCTATCCAGTTTCAAACCTGCACAGGGTGCTCCTCAAAACAACATCCTGGGTGTATCAAGAGAAGAACCTGTTAACAGGGTTATGACTGCACAAACTGTAGGTCAAGACTTCCCATGAGATTGAAACTTTAATTACCATGAATTAAAACCTGCAGTGTTCCCCACCCGGCACAGCCACAACAGTGGCACTCATGGGACAAGCTGTAGGAGGGAGCTCTGCTGAGGGATAGTCCAGGAGCACTGGTATGGAGCACGATGCCCTCCATATGTGGAGGGACGGGGACGCACAACGAGCACGCAAGCCTCCTCCTCGCTACACACAAGCTGGACTGCGGTCAACTGCTGAGGTGAGTCGCTCGACAGAGGCTGCCTTCAACACCTGAGCGGGAGGAAGCTCAGCATCCGGAGCCTCGACTCAAGAGCGATGGGAGCCACCAAGGGGGCCTCAAGTCCTCACCAGGCCTTGCCCAGGAGTCGGCAGCTCAGCTGATGCGAGTAGCTGCCTCACAGGGGGCGGAGCCAGGAGAAGCGGCACCAGCCCTGGCCGGGTAAAAACC
>WYDI02008723.1:11192-36156 GCA_009867235.2 Psittacus erithacus | reverse complement strand
TTCTCTGTTTTTTTTTTTTTTTTTTACTGGGATTTACAAGTTGGCCAAGTTTCAGCAGATTTTCATAAGGATGGCTAAAAGCACATTGCCAACATCAGGCTGACAGACCTGCTTACTTCACCCAAATAACGCTTAGCCAGTTTTTGAATTCCTGTTTCCAGCATGAAGACACTTCAAGTGAAACTTTGTAGAGCAAAAATAAGTACTAAACCAATATACTTCTCCTGCTAGCCTTACTCCACAGGTTACCCTGTGTTTCTTTCATACACATACATATATCAGCTTGGTGCAGTCTGGGAAAATTACTCTCCCAGTAATGAAACTCTACTAAAGTTACAAACAGATAAAGATGGTCTTTACTGGGCCATGGCAGGCAGCTTTCATGGTGGTGCTCCAAGCTGAGACAAAAATATTTGTACATTTAAACAATGTAAAAGAAACAATTAGCAGGAGAAATGTATCTGAGACAAGTATGGAGGTGAGATTTGAGCAAAATAGGACTGCGAAGAGCTCTGGCTCTGAAAAGTAAGGTGTGGGGTGAATGATGTTGGGCATAATCATACCTTTCTTTTATTATTATTTTTTTTATAATCCACATATGCTTCTTCTTATGAGTCAACTTCTCTGGAATGAACACAAATTTGAAGCATCCCTTTTAGAGTCTTTTGTGATACAGGTTATTTCTAAGTGGCTTCTGTGCCTGTGCTGCCCGCCTCATCTAAGTGAAAACAGGTGACTACTTCGTGTGCAAACTGTTTGTGTAGCTAACCCAAATATGTTGAAGTGCCATACACCGCTATTTCAATTATTTGTCCAAAGACAGTTACAAAGTTAAGGTCTGGCAGATTATCACATAAGGAAAATACAATTTCAGAAGTCCAATCCATGCTTGTTTCAGGAGCAGCATAAACCTGTGGGCTTTGGTTCAGCATCAGTACACACGCTACAGCAAAACACAACAGCAAGGAACTTGCTTATAAGACAAACTTCACTGAAACCCCAAACTATGTGACATTTTATGCAGCGGAACCACAAAGGCACATCTTTCCCCCAGCTGCATGGACTGGACATGAGAAGAGGTTTGCTCTCATCACAAGCTTATTTTCCAAGCCAGCACTGACGCGCTTCCCACTCGGTCACCAGAGTAGCACCTGTGGTCAGTGATGGCCTTTGGCTCTTGCTGTCCCTCCAACTGTGCCCTGGCACATCTGAGAAGGGCACCAGAAGAGATGTTAGAAGGTGGGTTTGCAAGTGCTAGAGCTCATGCCTGTGCCTATCTCCATCTCATTCACTGAAAGCAGTGGTGGCCCACAGCCCATGATGACACGCAGAAGGCTGCCTATGGCACAGTGTACAGGAGAACCAGCTGGCACGAGGAGCAGCTCTGCCACCAGCTTTTACAAGTTCATTCATTTCACTCAGGTGCCAGCAATTAGCTCTTCTCTGTGCAGCCCAGTTGCATAGGCGGGCTTTGAAATTCAATAGAGACAATTTGATTTTCTTCTTTCTTTATGTCTACTTTCACGGGTGTATTAGAAAGTCTAGAAGGACAGATTTATCCAGTCCTTTTCCTCAGCTTCCTTGGTCTTTGCTGCAATAAGAGGTGTTGGAGTCTGCTTTATATCTGTTGAGGGCCACCTCTGAGGGTGCTTGTTCCCACACATGCTTTTATTCTCCCAGCTCTCCACCTATAACCTGCATTGAGGATTGACTGGCACAACAGCCAACCTGGGCCTTTTGGCAGCTCCTCCCTGAGCAGCTCTGAGTTATAGCCACAGCCTGGCCCTGTTGCACTGCTCATCAAGGGCTTGCCTCAACAACCTCACTCCCTATAAAATGCATCAATTCGCATTGTATTTTTTCTATGGGGAAAATAGGGTTTTCACGATATTACTTGCTGTCTCTCCACCAAAATGGTAATAAGTCCCTTCACCATCACTAAATGAAAGCTGTACTGGCCTTGGTAATCTGTATTATAGACTATGTCAATTACTCCCATGACAAACTCTTTTGAATTACAGGAGAAAATGGATGAAAGCAAAGCAGAGAGAAGGAAAACATGTGCTGCAGCCTTCAATTTCCATGATCTTGCTCTCCCTCCCTAGGGAAATAAATGAGTTACTGTGTGGTCTGTTCGGCAGATGGGTCAGCAGAGGCACTTTCTGCCTTGGATGTTCTGTATAAAACAGTGCATGAGTTTACATTTACTGCAACTGAATCCACAATTTGAAGTGGGTTCACAAACTAGTGCACTTAAAGTACTAAAACTAGCAACAGTAAGGAAACTTCTGTCACAGCAGACTGAATACCAGTGTCAAAGCTGTAACTGCACTTATATTTTCAGTTGCCAATAGCCAGCAGATAGAGAGAGTTTGGTAGATCCTGCAAGTCTCATCCACATAACAAGCTAAGACCACTTTTTTAGTGATTTTCAAAGTATCACAGATACCTTGCTCACAGGATGGCATGTTTAACTGGAACGTGTCTAGTAGCTTCTTAAAGGATGTAATGGAACCACCAAAGAGCACAATGGCAGCTGACTGAGAAAGTACCAGCTGATGACATCGTTTTCCTTTTCAGTACAAATCTATAAACCTGAATATGGTGAGTAGGATTGAAATCTAAAAACCCATACCCCATCTTGTCACGGGGCTGGTGCAGATGGAGCCTATTCTGCTTGTCTGTGTTCTGTTTATTTGTCAACGTGCATGCTCTGGTAGGGCTCGTTTCCCTCAATATTTTCCTCTAGTTTTTATGTTCTAATTCATAGAAAGTAGATGAGAATTTTGTCACACCTTTTTTTGTCAGCTACCTCTTCTTTTAACTGAAGAATGGCATACCACCAAGATAGCTCAGTGCCTTTCTAACCATACCCAAAGCTGTTGCGGTGTCAGTTCTAGATGAATTTGTTTCTGTGTGAAAGTCCATAATTTTCTTCCTTCATTCCTAAATCACTTCTGCCTTGGCTGTCTCCTTTTACATTTGGTGACAAGGAATAAAAATGGCACTTTCAAAAAAAGGAATGACTAATTTCTAAAATAGAATCATATATTTATACTTTTCCCCCACCTGATTTATATCTTGTGTTGCTCTCATTCCTTTTGGAATTCAACACTGAAGAGAATTTCACTGAACCGAGACTATGTTGATATGTGAATTGATACTACATTGACACACAAATCTTCCTTTGGAGTAGTAACAACTCATTAATTAAGATAAGCCACTTCCTGTGCACAGTGATGTGCATTTACCAACACCACTTTCCCAACGCTGTGTCTACCCATTCTTTTGTCTTGTGGAGGCCTTGTACTTCTGCTTTACCTTCTTCTAGCTTGCTAGGGAGCTGTGGGTCTGTCAGGAGTGTAGAGTTCCCATAGATCCTAATGAGCAAGCTGCTCACTTCTGGTTTTCTACAAATCTATAAGGAAATACTCCATGAAGATGATGGTGGTCACCTGGAAAAGGGCACCTGAATTAATACATAGGAAGCCTAAGCACCAAACACCAAGTCCTGGCACCTATAGGTAACTACAGTCTTGGATCAAAGATCAGTCCAGTAAGTTTGATTGCAACTGAGCAAAATAATTGGTTTAGGAGTATTGCCTACAACAGAAACCAAAGTTTATTGGGCCGGAACAATCCCAGGCACAGCTACAGGCTGGGCAGAGAAGAGATTCAAAGCGGCCCTGCGGAGAAGGACTTGGGGGTGTTGGTTGATGAGAAAATGAGCATGAGCCAGCTTCAGTGTGCGCTTGAGCCCACAAACCAACCGTATCCTGGGCTGCATCAAAAGGAGCGTGATCAGCAGGTCGAAGGGGGTGATCCTGCCCCTCTACGCTGCTCTTGTGAGACCTCACTTGGAGTATTGTGTGCAGTTCTGGTGTCCTCAACATAAAAAGGACATGGAACTGTTGGAACAAGTCCAGAGGAGGGACACGAGGATGATCAGGGGACTGGAGCACCTCCTGTATGAAGACAGACTGAGAAAGTTGGAGCTGTTGAGCCTGGAGAAGAGAAGGCTGAGTGGAGACCTCATAGCAGCCTTCCTGTATCTGAGGGGGACCCATAAGGATGCAGGGGATGGACTATTCACTAGGAACTGCAGTGATAGGACAGGGGGTAAAGGGTTAAAACTTAAACAGGAGAAGTTTAGATTGGATATCAGGAGGAAGTTCTTTACTGTAAGGGTGGTGAGGCACTTGAATGGGCTGCCCAGGGAAGCTGTGAATGCTCCATCCCCAGTGGTGTTCAGGGCCAGGCTGGACAGAGCCTTGGATGACATGGTTTAGTGTGAGGTGTCCCTGCCCATGGCAGGGCAGTTGGAATTAGATGATCTTAATGTCCTTTCCAGCCCTAACTAGTCTATGATTCTGTCATTCTATGATTCTATGTACACTGGAATTTGCTGTTTCTGTGCACTCTTTTGGTCACATGAGTCAAAGGCCATCACATAATATGGAAATAAAACCTTTCCATGGAAATCAAGTCCTCCTTGTGAGTGTAGCTAGCTGGAAGGGTCAGTAGGAAATGTAGTCTGGGAGCTGAAGATGCCACAGAACTTGCCCTCCCAGGAAAGCTGTGCCTGTGCTGGCACACTGGCTCACTCAAAAAGGCTGGACACAGACAGGGGCCCACCAAATCTCCCCATCAACCACTTCAAGGGTCATTCCACTACTGATGCATTGCCAGATTTAGATTTAGAGCAGCTTCTATTTTCTGGCCACTAATCTCTTTAAACTTAATAGCATTTTACCTCTCATTTTATGCTTTCTCTACTTCCTTAACAGTCACTTGTAAATACAAAATAAAAATCAAGAAAGGCTGGATTTCCTCTTTCAGTTCATGTCTGCTGCCAAGCATTTTGAACAAGCATCACTTATGATTGTTTTTACAGCTTTTCCTAGAAGTAATGAACACAAACTTGTACTTCTTTGGGGTCATCATTCCTTTTAGAGAATACTGAAAAAACACCACTCTAATTTCCATTATAAATATGTCTACTATACGCACTGTATCTAATACATATTAGCTACTTACATGGGAACGTTGTAAAGCTTTATACCTAAGCTCCTCTCGCTTTGGTGTCCTGTTATACCTCAGCTGATCTATTTCTTGCAAAATGTATTAATGCAGCACCTCAGTCCCAGATGGTGTCATCTCTGTTGCCCAAGGAAAATCTGTGCCTCCCAGCAGCCTCTCAGAGAAGACTGACAGAAGTACATCCATGAACTCTTCAGCAGTATTCTTTAATTACCTCTTGCCTTTATTTTCTAGTAACTCACTTGTCACACTGTAACCTTTATTTTTTTTCTCCAGGATGCTTTAAGAGTTTCTTGTTTGCTTTCACACTTTGGCCTTCTACTTTCCACATTTGCCCTTATCAGTCACAGTTTTTTGGCTCCACAGTCTGGCTAAAGCGCCTTTGCAAATGTAACCACTGGGAAGATTTTCTGCATTTCTTTTTTATGTGCCTAAATACATTTGAGGGTCAGTTAGTGGGTAAACCTTTGTGTTGGCCACTCTGGTTTACTCTCCCAACTTTTCTGACTATTTTTCATCTTTCCTATTCTTTGTGACCCTATTTCTGAAATCTTCAACTCCATTCTAGACTGGAAGTTCTGGTTCACACCAGAAAATGGAAAATTTGACCAATTTTTACTTGCCCCAATATTCTGTTTCTTCTTACACTGATTCTTCCCTCCCTGTTTTCCAATGATACTCAATATCCAACATATAATAGATAGATCAATCCCTTGCACATGTGCTGTGTTAGAGATTCAAGTTTCACATCCACAGATAAGGATCTTTAAAGGGAGATTAATCCCAAATAACAAACTCTGAGGGAACGAGCAGTCCTGGCCTTTGATCCCCCCCTGCTCCGTAGTAATGGAATCTTTAAAGTGATGCTAACCATGCTAGGAGCTAAAAATGAGATGAAGATAACATTGTGTATGTCTTCATTGAGTGGCTTACTGAACAAAGAGTAGACATATGGGGTATAGTACGCAAAAATCAAAATCACAGGTTCTCTCATTCATCTTCAAGAAACACAAGCAAATACTAAACTCATCCAGAGTTCCCTCAAGATGAAGTAAACCTTGCTCTGCTTCTGAACATAAATAGCTAATCAAGACTGATAAGATTTCCAAACAATTAGAGAGTTCTCAAAATACATTCCAGGCACAATGAATATCCAATTCTATTCAATGTGCATTACAAACAAAAGAAACTAATCTTTCTCGTTACATATAGGCAGAAATGCTGTTGATTTCCTAAATGTTTTTAGCACACAGGATTTACAGAAGTATTAATATGAGACCTGGTAAGAGAAGCCCCAGAATTTAAGATGCATTGCTAAGGCTAAAGACAGTCCAAAATCTGCAAGTTTGTTTTGTCATCAGGCCAATCAAAAAACAGTGGGATCTTTTAAATGGTTTGGTGTTTTCCCCTGACATAATTGGATCCATAGGAACTTTTGCAAAGTAAATTAGATAGGAATGTGTAAATAAGAGAGACAGGAACATGAATTATGTTGGCTGCAGTCTGTAACACTGTGTTGTGTACAACACAAAAAGCACCTGCAGCTACCAATAGGTGGCAGAATATTAAAAAAAAGATGAAAACATTGAACTCCCCTTTTAGCAGAGCTTCAAACAAATCATCTCTCCCACATCTGCATGGAATTAGATGCAAAGAGAAAAATATTTGTGAAGGTGACGGATTACTTGCTAGGATTTCTCCTCTTTTTTAATAATTTCGGCAATTTCCCTAGAGCGTGTGAAAGCTCACAGTGCAAATTATTTGATCCTTGTCACTGTTTATATAATAAGCCATAAATGCCTCTGACCTATTGGAGGATTTAGCTTACTCCAGGCTCTGAGGACCCTGTTCTTTTGCCGTGTGGTCCTAGAAAACACCCTTTCACACTTCCAGAGGTGAACAAAGCCTGTAAATTGTGAGTGCTAGCTAAAGAGAATTACTCTGAAACAGAACAATTGCGTGAGCAGCTGAGTTCTCCAAGTAATAGATTCCTAGTGTTTCTGAAGAAAGAAAACTTACAGAATCTTAACATTAGCAAACTTTCAGCTTCATAACTAAAATAATTCATTGGAAGCATTAACAAAATAAAGAAGTTTCAATCATGTTAGCCCAATATGAACTTTAAAATGCTGATTATATCATCAATTAATATAACTTCCCAGGGGATACCTGGTTTAGACAGCACATCAGTACAGCGGCTCTAAAGATTTCTACCTTCTTAGGTCAGCCAAGAGATCAGGAAAAATTTTTAAAAAGGAAGAATCTGTAGTTAATCAAACTTAGATCCATCAGTATTTATGATATATTTGTTGCCAAAAAAGGTAATTACAATCACCACATTCTTCATTTCATTAGTGCTATGTCAAAGAAACCTACGGAAGCTCATATGTACCTATTAGATTTGCACAAAAGAAACAGAGGCCGATGTGCTGGTAAGACAGTTCTAGGTTATCTAGTTACAGGTAAAATTGCTAATGCAACATTTTTAGCAGTAAAGTACATTTGTAAGAGTTCTTTGCACATATCTTATCTGTTCTCATCACAGTCAAAGGGACAAACTTTTAAAAGCAAAGAAACTGGGCAAAAAAGGCTTAAGGCTCAAATCATCAGCTGAAAAGTAGGTGAAAGTGTTTACACCTGCAAATGTAGGCTACATTTTATTTTTATTTTCCCCAAAGAAAATACGACTGCTCTGAAATTTCCAGTACCTTCCCTTTCTGGGCAGAAGTCAACAGAAGTCAACTCAGCCAATTGAAATCAGAATACAGATCCATAAACTAACACTGGAATGAGAATTAGTCTGGACAAAGTACTTAATACCGTATGCACTTAGTGTCCAGGATGTGAACAAGACTTTATAGGCACTTTGAGCTAATTTGGGGAACTTCTACACTAAGCCATATTGGGCCAAACAGACGCTCCCCAGGAGAGCCCAGACCAGAGTATTATAAGCATTTGTAATGTGCATATCCAGTCGTGGCTATGGAAAACTTACCATTGAATCAGCTCAAATCCTACTGTCTTCACTACAGACCCCCTCTAACATATCAGGTTGAGGAACAGCTTTATGTCGCATCATTGTAATAAATTCTTATAAGACTTGTGGCTTAGCTGTGAATGGAAAAATGTGATGCACCCAGGTGGCTGTGAGGAAGTAAAAGAAAAATTGTAGTGTTACAGAATTGCAATTATTATTTCTTTTCATTGTCAAAATGGTGAAAGATCCTCAGGGTTTTTGCTAGCTGCTTCCATTCCTGAGGAGGGGCTATTTCTGCTTCCTACTTCATTGCTTAGCAGCTGGCTTTGGAGGCGTGACAACTGGTAAACGAATAACAACCCTGCTCCTAAAGCTATTGGGGTTCTTTGGTAGTGGGTTTATTTGGTTTTATTTTTGGGGTGGTTTTTTGTTTTGGTGTTTGGTTTTTTTTGGGAGGGGTGGTTTGTTTCTGTTTTGTTTTGGTTTTTTAAATTTTAAAAATTATTTAACATAAAGAAATTTTTCTTGCCAGGACCGTTTTTCTAAATTCTTGCTGCTGTGCTACTCATATGAAAAAGAAAATAAGCAGGATAATCTATATCACCACCATGTCTATGATGAAATTGTGCCACAAGATTTTTCCCTGTTTGACTTCACGTTCATTCAAAGACCTGAAAACAAGTAAATGTCATGCAGTTAGGACTAAATAACCCCTCAGGAGCAGAGGGGATGAAAGATATGCAAACACCATCCAAAAGCCTCCAGTAAGCATGGAAAGAAGGATGTTAAGGAGGAGAGCGCTTTTCAGCTCCAAATATCTTCTTGCAAGCTCAAGCACCAAGAGGCTTAATGACTTTGAAGAGAAACATAGTGACCCCCTACCCAGTACACACTCATGTACACTGAGCCACCAACCACCCCTTCTCCTTCCCTTTCCCAACAAAGCCATGGGACACCATGGGGGGCGGCCTGAGCCCATGGCAGCGTGCTGGGGCTCAGACTTGCATTTATGAGGCTTGAGTTAAAAGCTGAGCCCAAACCTGGTGGTGATCCTCTGTCAGTGACCTGTACTCAGGTCTTCTTTTCCCTCTGAGCTGGTTTTGATATGAATGCCAAGGAAGGTGGGGATAAATATCTTGGGAACAATTGGGGTGACTGATATTAACACGGGCAACACTCATTACAATGCAGGGGTAGATGATGCTCTGTTAGGCAGATTCTGACATTCTGGTTTCTTAAAATTTCTCTGAAGGTGAGCAGGTTAAGGTAGTACTCATTTCTGAATGAGTATACTGCATTTTTACCCTAGGACTTATAGTTCCCCCACACACACAGACTTTTCCAAGCCAGTCAGAGTTATTGGGCTACATTTAATTTCTTTGGATATGTTCAATTGTTTAACCTAATTTCCCAAATTGGGGCATGAGGCATTTATTCTTCATTATAGTCTGGTTAGAGCAGTCTGGAGGATGCTCTCAACTGGGGGGATAGAGCAGCTGCAATCTGCTACTCTAGTAATAGTAATATTCCTAGGCAGACACCAAGGGGAAGTGCAGATGGAAAACACAGTTCTGACGAGAATGAGAGATGAAGAGTGCCACAAGTTAGTCAGTAATGGCTCTCCACATGGTTACAATATTAAATTTCCGGAAGCAAACACTATCTTTTTGAGATGTTGTTTTAACTGACAAATCTTGAAGTGTGTCTAAATTGGATAGAAGCAATGCAGCATAAGTTTTTAGGCGTGTTAATAGGCAGTTTGATTTTAGCACATTATCATTTTAGAGAATAAGGTTAAAGCTGCCACGGATGACAACGAGAGGCTGGAAGCAGCTAATGGGGGTGCTTGGTAGAACAACAGTGTACCTTGAGGAAGGACATTAATATACTGCCAGTATATTTTTTTTCAGGTGTCTAAAGTTCTCCCCCCAGCTCCTTATGTTCTCATCTAATTTCCAAGCCATGCTCCTGAGTCCTTAACATCCTTTTGCAAATGCCAGTGTCAGATCTTCAGTCTGCAGAGGAGAAAGGCACTGGAACTCCTTTTACCTACACACAGGTAGTTTCCTATTTCTACTTGAGAATTTGAAGGTAATGCAATATATTTGAAGGGTACCATTGATGTATAGACTTTACCTACAGTGGGAAATGTTCATTTATGGCACTTATAGTGCCAACTCTCCAAGTAGACATGCAGCTTATAGTACCAGAGAACTTTTGCGTTTTCTCAGTATAGTTTATACAAATTCCAAAGCAAAACAAGGCATGAAGGCAAGAGCTCTCAAACCAGGATTTTTTTATAGTATTCATTATAATCACCATTACTATGTGGGTTTTGCATATGCAGCCTCTTGTCTGTACAAAAAGTTCCAAGATTCCTATCGCCTGACTGAAATTACCATGACAAGAGAAGATTTATGTCAAATGTAACTGCTATGTAGGATAAGATACTGGTGGCACGTAACTAGTTAGTCCAGAGAAGCAACAACAGTGTGTATCCTTCTCTCTTTCTGATCACAACATTAAGCATCCAAGTCTGCTCAGAGAATACTTTTCCCTCTATTAGTCAAAAGCAATGAAGAGTAACAAGCATTTTACTTCTTTACAAAGCACAGGGAACTCTCAGAGTCAGCTTCTGCGTCTATTTCTGCAAGCTTTCACAACAGCATCCCAGCTAGGTAATAAAAATAAACATTTTAGGGATAAATTGCTGCAGGTAAACTAAATTCTCTATAAACCAAAGAAAGTATACCCAGATGTTATCTCGTTTTATACCTGACCACCAAGAAGACGCTCACTGCAGTGCCTTGGATTTCAAATAATTATTTTACTACATTGCAATATGGGGCTCTTTTCTTGCTATCCTTCACTTCCATCTGACTTACCAATGACTATTTAAATCTTAAAGGGAAAAAAAATGTAAAATGATCTAGGATCGAACACACTGGACTTTTGCCCTTGAATATAGCCTATCTGGATTGGACAAAAAGATAGCTCTAGACTTTTTGTTTTGGCTGGGTGTTTCTTTGTTTTGGTTGGGTTGGTTTTTCTGGGTTTGGTATAGTTTTTGTTTTGTTTCTGTTTGTTTGGTTTGGGGTTTTTTGTAGGTTTTTTCTTTTTTTTTTCTTTGTTTTCATTTTTTTTAATATTTCTACATTGATTTTCTTATTTCTGCAATTTGCTTTTGAGCTTGGCAGTTTGATTCAAGGAGCAAAGCTGAGAGCAGGAAGCTCTTTCTTGCTATGCCATGCTGGTGTGACAGTTACCCAATCAAAATGTTTCCTTTGGTGGTCGCCACAACTGTGTTGGGGTTTTTGTTCCACTGATGGGTCAGAAGGTTGAGACATGAGACTAAGACATTTCACCCCCTCCTTTGGCCAGGTTATGTTTTCTAAAGACAGTTTACCTGCCACTTCTAGGAAAGGTGAACAGCGACACATCTACAGGAGCAAGAAGTAAATACAAACTAAAACCACAGCAGTGTTTTCTGGAAAAAAAATCCCAACAATCTGGGAGCTTTAAGTCAATTTTTTTTTGGTCAGTTAAGCTGATACCATGCAAACCAAAAAAATTTATGCTTAGCTCTTGTAAGGTCCTTGAGCAATCAAGAAAATTAGTGATGTTGTATGTTAAACTGTGCATTTAACCTGCAGGCAGGTGAATAAAAATGGACAGGAAAGTCACTAAATAATATTTTTTCATACTGTATGAATTTCCTTTCCACACAATCACAATCTGCTATACAAAGTTGTGTAGCAGGTATCATTTATTATTTATATTATGTTCCCAGCTCGTTGGCTCACCTCAGCCAAGCCCAACCTTTACTGCACGGGGCACTGTACAAATATACATAAATGACATTTCCTGGAGCTACATGCGGCAGACATCATCAGTCACAGTGTACACATGGATGTGGAATTACAACCCCACTGAAAGCACAGGGAATTTTTCATTGATATCAACAGGGGTGGAATTTCATTCATGTAAATTAAGCCACGAAGAATTAGTTAACTTGTTCCTTGAGGTCAGATAGGAAGAGTCTTTCGAAGTGTAGTGTGGAGCATTTAATTTTCATTGCTTAAGTGGAAATCAATGAACTATTGAGCAGATAGAATTTAGTTTTATATTTTCCTATTTCTTGCTCAAAGCCTGAGATTATGCACATAGGATAATTTCCTACTCAGAAATACAGGAGTGTCTTATGTCACCTAGGAAATTGAAATAATTTTGTGTGTTCGGCTTTATTCTATACGTATAAACAAATATATATAAAATGTAATTTACAAATGGAACAAATAATTTTTGATTATGAACATATTTATTGTGTATTTGATGGTTGCTAATGAATATATTCATGTCACCCCTTTGGGATAGCTTTGAAATTCTGACCATTTGTTAATTGCATGAAATATGTGTCACACATTATATACTGCATAGTAGTCCAATAAACCATAATACTGCATGAGACTAATAATTTTTTAACCTTCAGAGTATGATTTGTCTCTTTTTGCTTATGTGTCTGTTTTCAAACCCTATAGCTTTATTTCAGTGTCTCTCAATTGGAGAAAATTAGATTAAGGCAGGTCTTACAGTGTTGTAGGCTTACCTTCTGCTCTGCTGAGCTGAAGCACCTTGAAGGCATGTTGTGTGGCACCTCTGTACAGCCTACATATTGACTATATGAAGTTAATAAAATGGTTAATGCATGTGACAGAAAAATTCAGGCTTTACAAAAATAAAAAAATACCCAAACCATAACTGAAAACACTCAAACAAAACAAAAACACTTTTTGTTGCTGTATCATGGTATGAAAATGTGAGATTCATTTTTGGTTGTTTGGTTTTGTGCTGACATCAGTTCAAACGAAAAGTTGTTTTTCTCCCCTAGTTGCCTTTACAAAGCAAAACCAAAACAAACAGATGAAAGAGAAATAAAAAGCTACTAAAAACTTCCTATCATCTACCTTTGCAGGGAGACTGTCTTTTAAAACAGGCCTCACTGGTGACTATAGTAGCAAAGGAAGTGCAGCGCTCAGCACATAGCTGTCTACACTGCTCAGTGATGCCCTGAGAAGCTCACCCCATGGTCTTAGCAGGACGAAGGCATGCACAGGCTGAAGAGCTGAGGTTCAGATCTCTTCCAGGAGATTTTCCTGGACGATTAGGCCTGTGGCAGAAGCATCTTAGTATGTCATCCTGAGTCACGCAATACAGAAAGCATACATGTAGGAGTTTGTAGGCACACAGCTGGTTGAGTACATTTTGCATCCAGAGCTGAGATAAGCCTGACAGAAGGGGTATTGCCAAGGTCCCACTTCTAGAGACCACAGAAGCTCAGTCTGGGATTCACCTGTGGTTGTCACAGGGGGGGAAAGCGTTACGCTATGAATATTTCATTATGAAAGTGAGAAAACGCTTTCCCCTCGAGCAGATTTTGTTAGTTAGCACTTTTCATCTCCAGCCTTTGCAGCAAAATCCCAGGTTGAATTTCATGCTCCCTGAAATATGTTGAAGGAATTCCCCTCTGCTCACCACAAAGGCATTTTCTGTGATACAGCATAGAAGGAAGGATGGGAAAAGAAAAATCAAAGATAATTAGACGGGGAGAAATGAACAAAATATTACTAAGAAAATTCCTGCTGTGGTGCATTAGGAAAATCAAGGAGAAGACCAGTACCTCAAAGACCTCTTTTTCAGACTAGATTTTTCCTTAAGCAGCAAACACATATCAAGTAACCCACAGATTAGTAGTAAATGACTTTTAGTATAAAATGTAAATATAGAAACAATATTTAATTATTCTAAGATTCATATCTGAAGACTTAAAAATACCTTCTTGCATTTTCTCTCTCTCTTCCACTTTCATGAATGAAATGTATAATATTAAAATGTTCATGCACTATTGCCAGCTGATTGACTGGAGAGAATATTTGGTGGGTTGTACACTTGCCTGCCTATTTTAACACACAACTAATTACCTGGTCTGTATGAGGATCATTAGTGCATATATGTCCCAGAACATTTTAGACAGTGCAGTGTGCAAAATCTTAAAGGTCTTGAATGAACCAGACTTAAATTTTCCACATAGTTTATTCCTTGAGGCAGCCTTGGATACAATAGATTTGCTCTAAGCATGAAAGGGTACAAAAATTTGCTTATGTTAGATATCTAAACTGTGAATTGCTCTTATCAACCTTCTCTTCCCCTGCTAGAGAGAGGCTTTTTCAAGTATCATAAACCAATAATTTTTTTTAAGTTTCATGTGGCTTCTTATACGTAGATCTCAGGAAACCTGCAGAAGTCTGAAACATAAAGTTCCCGAATCAGATATGGGGGGACCAATCCTGAAGGGATCTTCTAATTAAAAGAAATTAAAGGCTTTTTTATCTAGAAGAAATATGCACTCTGAGGTAAATCTTACAGTGCATTGGTAATGTAATCATCTATTATTTTGCAATTTATAGTTTCAGTACCATCCATCTGGATTTTTTTTTTATTTAAATCTCCTTTTAAATCTTAACATTAAATTTAACACTCAATGAGGTCAAACTGAGCAGAGAAGGTGCATTTGAAAAAATAAAAATTAGGACATCTATTACCATGAAAAAAAATTGAAAAGAAAAACCTATTCAGAAAGAAGGTGTGGCCTCCTCTAAAAAAGTCTGTATCTAGCTTTCCCTATGCATCATGCATGGGAGGAATGGGAAGCTTTTTGGTTTCTAATTTGCAGGTGATCATAAGGCTATTGGGAGCTGTCAATTGTTGGAACATTTCTAATATAATTACATTAACCTCATCTGGTGAAATCTGAGTGTAAATGACTTCTTCACTTAATAAGAAGATTTAATTGAAGTTGTTCTCAGCCACTGTGTGACAGATTTCTTAGGGAAGGCTTGATATTCTATATATTTTTAATGGTGCTTAGGTTTAGAAAGAAAGACCTGTTGAAAAGGAGTTTTACATCTCAGTGATTTTTAAGAATGGATTTCAAAGAAAGCAGGAAAATTAAGTATTCTTGTCCTCACCACTAGCTATAAATGGCTGGGATCTTTAGCCATGGTAAATGAGAACAGGCACACAGATTTATGAATTAAGGTATCAGCCAGCCAATTAGCTGCAGAAATTACATCCTTCCCCTCAGGACGGAGTCATCTCTTCCTAGTTATAGCAGCTCAAATGTCAAATACATAGTAAATGTTGTGAATGAGGAAGAATCAACACCTCTTTGCCTTCTTTTAAACAAAAACAGTTAGTATTTTTTTTGGAATAATTACGTTATTTGATCCCCCAGTGCAATTTCCTGCCTCCTCCAACACTGACAGAAGTGGTGACAGGGTAGGGGGGCGAAGTGCTTGCCAAAATGGTTAGAGAAAACTATAATGATTGGCTACTCATTTTTTTCCCTGTCATTGAATTTTTATATGCCTTTATATAATACTTTATTGCTGAATACATTTAGTGGTACTTATTTCCTTTAATAAACCTTGAGGTGATGAAAGACAAGAGAGACAACTGTAACAGAAGTTTCTCTGGCTTGACACTTTTAGCCTGACAGAAAATATAGCACATTTTTGATTTATTTATTTTTGAACTGAACAACACTTCTCATAACTTTTGCGCAGATTATTTTTCTCAAAAATCTTATTTTTGATAGAAGACACTTAAATGCTCTTTATACAACATTTCCTGCCCTGGTTTTGTAAAATATTACAGAAAAGGAAGAATTATAAGAAGTGAGCTCTATTAAACTGTCTGATACACAGGTACATAGTTGGTCACAGAAAGCTCTCAACATCTCAAGGAATGTTTATGTGTCCAATTTTTTATATATCCCCCTCCCAAGTCTGTATCAGTCTAATAAAACATATGACCATGCCCTGCAATCCTTGTCTCCCTTATAGCTTTGGAATGTCAAAGCTAAAGCATTGCCACTATTTTTAAAAGTACTATAATTTCAAACAAGCTTTATCAATTCCAAAGTGCTTCTTTACTGAAAAAAAAAAAAAAGTGAGAAAAAATGTTTTGGTGAAAAGACTGGGGTGTTATCTTGAAAATCTTACTGGAAAAAAACCCCGAAAGCTTGTTGAATTTCAAAACCTCTAATGTAAAAACCAGCTTTTTTCAAAAAAACAACACAAGCATAATAAGCTGTAACTGGAATCTGATGCTAGACACATTTCAGTTAGAAGTAAGATGCAAATGTTTAACAGTAAGGGTAATTAACCATTGGAGTAAGTGACATTAAGATGAAGACAGGATGTTTCCTAAGAGGTATCTTTTAGTTTAGCCATATTTATGGAACTGGAAGCAGGAATTAATTCAGGGAAGTGCATCCATTAGATGCCATGGATGAGTCAGCAACATCTCAGAGACGGCAGCATCAATCTTCTCATGAAAGTATCATGTAGCACTTTTTCTATTACAAGTAGATCACTGACCACAAGCATTAGTATCTACCTTGCTCTGATTGTAAAATGTCCTGAAGCTAAGTTGGTAGTGACCTAAGAAATTCAGCCAAGGTCTGAATCACACCACCTTCACCATCATTTTTCCTAGCTAAGAACACTTATAAAAAACAGGTTCCTGTCAGGCTTGTTAGCATCAGATGATGGCTGTATTAACAAATCTCTCTTATTTAAGAGTAGCTGGCTGCTACTCCTTCCAGAGCAAGGCATGAGCAATACCATAGGAAAAACCACAAACAAACAAAGAAGGAAAAACCACAAACAAACAAAGAAGGAAAAACAAAGGAGAAACAGAAAAAAAATCCTGCCCACCCCATGCTGTACTGTCACAGGCATAGGCCAAAAATTTATGCCAATACTGTTTTAAGTTAAATTTTTGGGGACTATTAATTTTGGATTTATTTACCCTTCCTATACAATAGAAGAGACCGAGTTATATCTGGAGGGCAGCAAGAAGAAAAGGAGTTTTCCAGGTGGATGGCTGTAGGACATGCCATTATTCCCCTCCTGAGCTCTCCCTGTACAGTCAACCTGTCAGGTCTTTATGATCAACCTGAAATACTGTGAATCTTTATTGGCCCATAGTGGCAGCTAAAAGATTTTTAAAAGCAACAAATACATGCAGTATCGCAGATGCAACTGATAGAAGTTGAACTCAAGGAGCTGCCACCTTTGATAGCAGGCACCCACCTCTAGTATTCATCCTTGCTGTCATCCCTGGAGGTTACCAATGACTCACTGCATTGTCATGTTTAGTGTAAAGAAATCACAAACATTTTCAAACTAGGGTAACTCAGCAAATGACATAGTAAATCTGCTAGTCGCAATCTATACCAATTCCTTTAAAATAACAGTAAGACCTTCCAATTTCAATCGTAGAAACCTGGGTCTGTGAATGAGCTTAAAGAAATAATTATTTGCTAAATAAGGACTAAGATGTTTTGTTAAAACATAGCTTAAGCTACTAGTTTACAAAATCTTGTGAAGCAAATGATACTATTAATGGCTTTAGTTTTTTTCCTCTAACATAAGCTTCTACAGAACCATGCAGAAACAGGATGAAATGAATGCCAGTGAACGCAAACTATATAAACCAGATTGTGGTCCCTTTTCCTGAACACCTTTGTTCAAGACCAGCATCTCCCCTCTAAAATTAGAAGTTAACATGCTGATGAAAGCATGACGCAGGCTGGCATTCTCAGCCCTAAATCTCAGAGTCCAGCTGAGTCAGGAGCTGCCCATTCATTTACCATGAGCAGGAACAATCCTGCAGTACCTGCCACTGCTATTGCTGGCTATTGGCATGTAAGTCCGCAAATCAAGGCTCCATTTTTTGGACCCAAATGAGAAGTGGAGAAACTATCAGTCTAATAAGAGTTTTTTTCTTTCTTTGTTTGAGGTTTTTTAACTTTAATATTTATTTTTCAACAACATAAAAGCAATTCAGAGACAAAAATTCTGAGGCAGTACCTTCAAATTCCTTCTATTCACTGCAGAGGATTCTTTTGATAAAGAAAGTGTACACTCTATATGCAGGTGCATCAGCAATGTTAATTTGGGAATGACTTTAAGACTTCAGTAGAAATATTGATGCTTCTGTTTCTTTCTTGTAATCAGACAACTGAATTCTGACTGCATCAATTTGTGCAACTAAATAAGATTATGTTTGTCATTCCTGGTATTATTGATGACTGTCTGAGTTCCCTTTAGTATATGATACTTACAACTTTTATTCACATTATTTCATTACCTGCAATGGAGGATAATCAGAAACAGGAGCAAACAGCATGTTTTAATTCTTTTCTCCCCTTAAAGAACCTCCCCTAACATTGCTATGACAGTTGTTTTATTTTAACATCATCTTTTGACGTGAGATCATTGAGCTGAACATTATTGAGAAGTGTCTTGTGAAGAAGCAATTATCCAGACTAAATGGATTTCTAAGCAGATTCAAAGAGAAAGATAACAACAAACAGTGAAATGTACATTAGAGAAATAAAGCTAAATCAAATAAGGATTAGAAGAAGCTGAATGATCCTCAAATAATGCAGTATTCTAAATACTTAATTAAAAATGGCTCTCACACCCAAGGGATTGCTTTGCATTACAGCTCAGCCTAGGAAGCGCAAAGTTGGCTAATGGGACATCTCCATGCCCAATTCCTCCAGGTGCTACTGTAACACAAATTATCAAAGGAGAGGGCTTTCATAGCAGAAAGAGAAATGCCCCATGTGCTATCACACTGAGGGTGCATCTGGAGAGAAGCAGGGACCCCTGTCTCACAGCAGCCCTTGGAGGGATGTGTCTGGGCACAAACTGGGCTTTGTGCTGCCTCAATCACAGTGTTGATAACTGCAGCAACAGCATGGAGCAGCAGGGACCCAAGCTCAGCGCACTCCAGCCAAGGAAGGTCTGTGCTGGGATATAGGACCTACTGAGTTTGATGCACAGGGTTTTTCTCCTGATGAAATGCCCAACACTATCAAGTTCAATGTATTGTGCAAGTTTCGAAGTGTTGAAACTTGGTTGCACGGATTTCAATATTTAGGAAGTATTTATTAAAATGTCCTATAGCTGAAGAAAGGTCTGGAAAGTTTCTTTCAAGTGTAAGCCCAACCTTTTCATGGTACAAATCATTTCACTTGTTCCCCTAGAAATTTGCTTTATCAATGGAGGAAACCTTAACTTTTGACACTGACCCATTTATTAATCTATGTGTTAACAAAATAATTTCTTTGAAGAGGTAAAGGAAAAGAAGTGGTTGGTATATAACAGGAGCTTCTAAATCCTTTTTATGAATTTTCAGACTAGCCCAAGGTGCATAGTCCATTTATAATGATCACAAATTCAATGCCAAATCCTGCTTCCCTGCATCACCTGAGAAGCCCCACCGTCTGAAATGAGACGAGCCTGGGCATGACACACTACCAGCTAAGCTTGATGAGGGAATGCTGCTTTTGCAGGTTACTGATTGAAATGCGGAGGTGATAAACTACTAATATTAGAGCTCATTAAAGGAGTCCTTTTCTGCTTCCCTCATGCCTACCTTTCCCCAAGACAGAGAGGGAGAGATGCAGACTTTGTTTGATTCTTCATGTAAGGGAATATTGGGTGGCTGGTCTGAGACAGATTCATGTAGAAAACAGGTCTTATAGCACATAGCATAGTAATACTTTACTGAGCAAAGGAAGCAGAGTTTGGGACAGCAGCCTGCTCTTAGTTTTATCCTTTGCCTGTAAGAGTTTTAGCTGTCTAGCACGTAAGTCGTTAGCCTTGTCCCCAGAGCAGCTAAGCCTCCTGAAACAAAATGTCTGCATGATGAGTAGGCAGTTCTGAATTTAAGCTCCAAGAGCAGGTAATGAATAATGCTCTAACTTCTCTGATCTTCTTTTGACTCACCAGCTACTGAAAGAGGAAGGTTACTGGCTCCCCAGCCAACTCTGTCATGAGTTTTTATTAGGAGATTTTCTTGAAAAACTGCTGGATTGCACTGATGTTACAGAATACAGGCAGACCAGAAAATGTCTGTGTGATCTTGGCCCAGGTTTAGCGAGGAAGGAAATGTCAAGAGGCACTGCATAGCCACCAACCTCACTGAAAGTTTAAAATCTAATTTGTGATTGCAATTGGTGGGAATAAAAGTAATGTATACTGGAGGAGAGGCAAGAAATTCCCAAACCAAAGAAACTCAAGAGATTTATGCAGCTAACTTAAACCAGGGCTAGGCTTTTCCACTTGCAGTTAACTTACATGAAACAGCTGTTCTATGGTCATAACCAGGAAGCACTCAGGCACATTTGTAAAATTAGGCTTTGGAATACACTGCAAAACCTCAGACACAAACACTCAAAACACTAATTATTCAATGACTATGAAATCATGTTCTCTTCCAACAGAGAACATTCTGTTTGACATGTCAGCTCAAGGCTTCTGTGTACTTGGCTACATCGATCCTTGCGAAATTACATACATTGAGGGTTTGAATAACATACAACAGATTAGCTTGGAATTGGGCAGCATTGTTTGAAATGAATTTCTGACTACAAAAGGCTGAGCTGCATTGGCAGGCATCCTTGAATCTGACAACTGATGCACAGAGGGCAGAAACAAAACACTATTTTTCTTTTGTGGGGGAAATTCTCTAAGGGAGTTCTCTAAGAAAGTGTTAGATAAAGTACAATAGCAGCAAAGTAGTAACTACATTTCATTATCAGTGTGAAAGCCAGAAGAGAAGCAATTATCTTGCTCTCATTGTTTATGTTAACAGCAGCTTATAGAATCCCTTATCAACACACATCCACAATGTGCATGGCACTGTGCAGGCACAATGCTTTGTGTGTCTGTAGGGAGGAAAGGAGGAGATCTCCACAGCAGCACTCAGCCTCCTGCAAGATCAGCTCAAGTTATTTACCTGAAAGTGCCATATTTAAAATAGTGCGATGCTCATACCTGAGCACTAATGCCAAAATCATTTTCTAAAATACTGTAATTTGTCTAACCAAAATGAATTTTGCATATTGAAACTACACTCTACAAATGTCACCTGTGTGAAGAGAGGGTGGTGGAAGAGGAGGAGGAAAAGGTTTTGTTTACTATTTTCCAGGGTTAATTTAAACATCTTCCTCCACAAACCTTGTTCCTGCACTGAACTTTCCCATGTTATCTGTCTAAGCAACCATTCGCCTGAGACAGTAGGATGACTCATTTCCTTCTGTAACATGTTTTAAGGGATATCTTTGGAACGTACAGAACTTTTTAACGTCCAAAATTCCATGAAAGAGCACTTATCTCCTGAAAGATATTTGCCTCCCTTATTGACCTTCTCAGACTTTAGTAGAATCATAGCATGAATATAAGTTTGAACTAATTATAAATTTAGCAAACTGTGGAATCTACAAAGTGTTCTAGATTTTTAGCTACTTAAACACATAATTAAAATTTTTTTTTCATTCAGCTCCAGGGGAACTTCCTAAATTAACCCCTCTATAGTGCTTGTTACGTCTCCATTCAAATTCTCTAATGAAATGTCACCTCCTAATTAAGTGGCACTCACATGCAGTCATCCTCACACCCCATTCCACTACAATACGTATTCAACCACCATAAAAGAGGTATTAAACAGATTATTTCAATACATTGCTGCTAATAAGCCATATGAAAAGGTTCCAATAAAATGAAGTAGAAACCTTATCTAAAGACTGCAGGATGAAAGAAAGTAATATTGTAACATTCAGACATTGCTAGATATTTTCTATCTTGAAATATTTTATATATGCATTAGAAGAACTGGTAATCTATGGTTTTTAGTAAGCTCAAGTAAGTACTCAAGGAAAAATAGTTGCCTAAGATAATTCATGCCCTATGCCTAACACATACTCAAAGAGTAAGGTCAGTAATAGTGCTATGGGGTGACAATCAAAATAAAGAAGAAAACATCTTGACTTGGACATCTGAGAAGAGGGACTTGGGGGTACTGGTGAATGAAAGACTGGACATGAGTCAGCAATATGCGCTTGCAGCCCAGAAGGCCAGTCGTACCTTGGCCTGCATCCAAAGGAGCATGGACAGCAGGTCAAGGGAGGGGATTTTGTCTGTTTACTCTACTCTGGTAAGACCCCACCTGAAGTCCTGTGTCCAGCTGTGGAGTCCTTAGTACAGGAAAGACATGGACCTGTTGGAGAGAGTCCAGAGAAGGGCCACAAAAATGATCAGAAGGATGGAGCACCTCCTATGAGGAAAGTCTGAGAGAACTGGGGTTGTTCAGCCTTGAGAAGACTCTGGTGAGACTTTATTGCAGCCTGTCAGTACTTAAAAGGGACCTATAAGAAAGATGGGGAGAGACTTTTAAGCAGGGACTGTTGCGATAGGACAAGGGGTGACAGTTTTAAATTAAAGGAGGGGAGATTCAGGCCAGGATGTGAGCAGGAAATTTTTTATGATGATGGTGGTAAAACCCTGGCACAGGTTGCCCAGAGAGATGATGGATGTGCCATCCCTGGAGACATTCAAGGTGAGGCTGGATGTAGTTCTGGGCAACCTGATCTAGTTGAAGATGTCCCTGCTCATTGCAGAGGGGTTGGACCTTTGAAAGTTCCTTTCAACTCAACTGTTCTATGACTCTATGATCTTACTCATATTTAATATTGTTGCAGTTGCTAAACCCAAGACGACAATTCTCAAAAATCTCACTTTATCCTGCCAATCTTTGCCCATTAAGCTTTTGTCTTTTCAATGTGTATGTGATTCACAGCTGTGCGTCTGCCTTTCCCCAGATCCTCTTCTGTCTGAAGCTTAGCAGCGCCAGTTTGAGGACAAGATGGGTGGGAGACCTGCCATCCTTTCCTACAAATCCTGATTCCCAGAGAAATTACTGGGTAGAATGGGATATGTATAGGAGATTTCAGCCTGTGAATTCAATCCACTGGGCACCCTGCATTAGCCTACAGCCTCCTCCTGAAACAGGCATCTGCCCTCCAGCCCTTTCACTGAAGCTTTCTCTTAAATAACAGAGATTACCTGGGAAATGAGGGGCATAGAAACAGCATGAAGCAAAATCCTACATGGTGTTGTAACTTCAGCCATGTCAGAGGAAGTAGTTCACAGCTTTCATTCCAAACAGGACATTTATCAGTCAAGGGTTTTCTACTGTGAAGTAGAAGAAGGTTGATGGGACCCTCAAGTAGACCCTGGACTTCCTGTGCCCAGGCATGCCCCCACAGTGCTGAACTTCACATGTCATTTTCTCAAAGCTCAGAGTCTCAGGGACACCAAAATAGACCCAATACTGGCATTTTTCATAATGTAAATTGTCAACAGCAGTATTTCTCTTCAAGTATCCAGTTGCTGTCATTACTTTTGGAAGTAGTGACTAATAGGCAGTAGCCATCAACATGAATTTACTTGATATAAAAGCAGCTCTCAAGTGGGGCTCCAGAAGTGCTCGTTACAGATACAGCAGTATTAAGACATTAAGGCAAGTCATCCTTTGTTGGGTGCATAGATCACACTTTGTTTTGCAGGCAGGTTTTAAAATCCTGGCCCTTGGAACTGAGCTTCTGGTACATATCTTGAATACTGAATACTCAAGATCATGATGCCCACTAACAAACACTTTAGAACCCAAGTATTATGAAAAAAGATCAAGTTGGGCTAATGGCTGAGTTGAATAAGGCTGTGTGTAGCTAATTATTTGTAAGTAGCAAATCATACACATCTCAGTTCTGAGGTTGAAGATGTAAACATGGGATAAGAAACAAAATAAAGCCTGAGACCTACAAGCACAGAGATTTTCATGACAGAGAAAATGCAAAATTGAAACTGTTTGGGGATATACGAGATACGAGATAAAACAGAATGAGTTAAGATATGCGAAGTTTTTTTTTCTTCTCTAGGAAAAAATGACATTTCAATATCATTTATGTATCTAAGTGGTATTGTTTATTTCACATGAATTGACCAAAGGATCTAAATGACAGCAGTCAGAAAAACTGCTCTATAATTACCTGGGAAAGATACAGCCTGTCTATTTGCATTAAAGGGCCTCAAAGTTTTTACTTATCTGAAAAATTAGCCTCATGGTCAAATGCAGCTTTGAGAGGGTTCCTTTTTTTCCCCTTTGTATTTCATATTACTATAAGTTGTATTTCAACATTCAATAGTTCTACTGACTACTTTCTGTCTTGGCAAATGGCCATTTGAAATCAGAGGAGCTGGAAAGAGATTGGCATCCCTTCACAGACAGGTCCAATCTTCCAGAAATATCAAAGCTTAGAATTCAGCATAAAATCTGAAATTTTGGTATTTCCTATTGGTTAAGGTTCAAAGTTTTTTTAAAGAGAATTTAGAAATATTTCATATAGATTTCCAAAATAAAAGATTAGAGCTATGTATTTGTTTTATGCACAAACGGTAGCAAAATTGATATTTCAAAACCCATGCTTATCATAACGGAACTAATAAACAGGATTAAAGTTCATATCAATTTTTTAAATTGTCTTTTAAAAATTAATTCCATGACATAATTATGAAAAATAAGTGTTGGGTTTTTTTTCTTAACAAAAAGGAAGTGCTGTGAGTCAGAAGATCTGTGGCCCCAGGTTCATCTGCAGTTCAGATACTTACAATGGAGTAGCTGAGACAACACGTGTGCACGGTCACTGGGCATTGTTTGGGTGATAAGTCTGAATTAATGCATCTTGTTAAATAGGGTCAGCTGGTTGTGGTTAAAATAGTTGTCGCATTCAGATTTACTCCTTAGATGTTTTAGTATATGTTGGGGAAGAATCAAGGAAAGAGTTTCTGTTCTCTGCTGTCATGGTTTAAGCCCAGCTGGTAACTCAGTATCACGCAGCAGTTCGCTCACTCCCCACTCGTCCGCGCCCTCCCTGCTCCCCTCCCCCCACCCCGCTCCAGGAGGGATGGGGAGGAGAATCGAAAGAATGTAACTCCCACAGGTTGAGATAAGAACAGTCCAGTAACTAAG
>WYDI02008722.1:0-47158 GCA_009867235.2 Psittacus erithacus | reverse complement strand
GGGAAGGACAGGTTGTGGGGGGAAAACAAGCAGGCTACATGCTTTGTCTAATTTACGAATAAGCTTAAACCACAACATTATATCATACAGGCAAAGCACCAATCCCTTCTTCCTGAGCTGCTCTCTCAGGCGTAGCACTCCAGTGGAAAGCTAATGCACTTAAAGGATTATGCGGGAAGTTTTCTATATGTGACCACACTACTTCCAGCAGAGCAACAGAATCTCTTCCGCACTGCTCTGACCAATTTAAATTGTTACCCTGAAAGGATCCTCAAATTCCATTTCTAAATAATTGTTTACAACCAGCGGCTGCTGTTTACACAGATACAAGCTTCTATTTTCTCTGCTCAGATTGCATTGCAAAATAATTACTTGGTATTACGCTGTTGCCAGTAATGGAAGGAACAGTCTCCATTGCAAGAGCAATGGCATCCTCTGGCCAGCTCAGGAAAGGGGAGAATTTCTGCAGTATTTCTTTAATTACCTTGATTGCAGGTCCAAGACTAGAATGGGCGTTCAACCCCTAGGCAAGCAGGGGCACTTGCACTGTGCAGGGTTGCAATGTCAGGCTTTCTTGGAGGTGTGAGTTTTAACTCTGGATCCTTCATGGGCAGTGGTCAAAAGTTAACAGCAAAACTTGCAGGAGATGAGTGTCCTGCATCAAATAGCATTGGAACCCACACTTTGGCTTATATGCCTGGAGGAAGCTATATTTATCTTCTTTTGCTACCAGGCAGTCTCCTCAAGGATGCAAAGGGCATCCTTGTCACTACATGGAAATTGTATGCTCTCATCATGCTGCATCTATGTAACTAAGGTAAATTTTAAAACTTGGCAAAATAAGATTTGAGGTACTTTTAATTTTTTTTAATTGATAAATGTAAATGTTTGTGGGGTTTTTCTTGTTGGCTTTCACTATTGCATGCACTATAAGTCCATTGTCATCAGTAGAGGGTAGTAACTTCATGTTGTACTGAGAAAGAAATTATTTTTAATAATCCTCTAGTTCGGTAAAAGAAAGATTTTCTAGGCTTATGGGGTAGCTTTGCATCTCCTTTTTTGAAATGTAGATTCTTTGTAGATACAAAACAAGGAAAAGAGTAATTATGACCAAATTAGTGGATTGGTTTAATTTCTCCTTGTGTGAATTATATCAAGCAAATGTCTCTGCAGAAGCAGCTGACAGCAATAACCCAAAGAATGTTAGAGTATCCTGTGATTATCTTTACAGACTAGACTGTGTAAAGAGTTGGAAAGTGCTTTCCTTCTGTGCCTAATGCCAGATCTGAAAAGTAGAAAAAAAAGTATCAGAAAAGGTTGGGCTGCTTCTAATTAAACACTGTTTGCTCTTACAGCCTCAGGAGCTGACTCTGGAGCTTTAAGCACGTTAAGCATTCAAAAGTGGTAGAGGGGTATATACTCTGATTGCTCTATTGAAAGTGATGCCTTCAGCTTGAAAAATTTACACCAATCTTGCCCTATGATTCATCAGTTTTAATCAATTTTCAAAGGAACATTTGCAAGAATTAAAGGATTAAAAAAAATGAATGAGTAATTTTTCTCAGTCCATTGTTGATACAACTAGAAAGGGTGGATAATTTACTCCTGACAATCTATAATTCTACTTGTTAATAGGCTGGGTGAAATCCTCCTTATTTATGACAAGGGATTACATGACTCTCCAGTGAATTAACACAAACCCCAAATGATTCTACTGCAAGTGGCAGCATAGATGTGAATTTATAAGGATCTGATCAAGGAATTTTCTGGAAAGATTTGCAACAGCACATGCTTGTGCATATTTCCCTAAACGTCTGTTTAAAATTAAAGATTTTATAAATTAATTGGCAGTTATTGCATCGTAATCATGTGAAGGATACAGTAATACTAATATTATGGAATTCAAACTTCAGAATAGTGCGACACCTTTTAGGAAATTAATAAGGCCAACCGTATTAATTAAGGCCAGTCTTAGTAACTAGCTATTTGTGAGGCAAACTCTGAGGATACAGAAATTTGTCCAATAGGCAGTTGTCACCAGTGAGTTGATTATGCAGAATGGCAAAAGGAGTGCATCTTGCAAGAATGAGGGCTCATCATGGGAGGCTTTGATATATGATTAAAAAACATAAAAGAGTTTGAGGAAATTAGCATGTGCCTAGGAAGGGTTGTAAACCGTGATCAAAAAGTAGAGGCTAGCAAAGCCAAATTGCTCTAGGACAGCCCACAGACTTGGTCCCCATAATGGGCAAAACCAACTAAGATGTAGGTGAAAAGATCTTGAGAGAAGGGAATGATGGCTGGATAGAGACTGTGCAGTAACGGCCCTGCCAGGGCAAACAGCAGGACAGAGTGTGCGAAGCATGGGACAGCCATCTAAAAATTGACTATCTTTAGTGAGAGAGCAGGGAAAATGGCAATAAATTATTAGTTTGAAAAAGCAAAAAGTTGGATGAATTTATTTATTTGCAAATGACCTGTATTTGCCAGTGAGGAAATAGACACCTAATAGTCCCAACAGTTTCCCAGAAGTCTTCTTAATTAAATTTGTCTGAAGCCAGCCAAAAAGTGGACGATTTGAAAACCTTTAAAATTGATTGAAATGGATTCTCTCCTTGAAGTGATATGCTGTCAGAATTAGATTGGTGAAAGTATCCACACACACTTTCTACTATCCTGAGATATGCGTGAAGTAGGTTGATGAGTTTATAATGTAGTTTTCTAGGAGCTTAAATTTATCTGTCAAATTGTCCTTGTTCCTGCACACTGGTCAGGAACAAGGTTTCTGCTTATTTCTCAGGACCTGAATTTTGAGGTTTGGGATGGCATAAGGACCAAGGAAGAGCCCTAAGGACTGGAAAGGAGCCTTATACCTGCTCCTGACAACGCTTTCCTCATCCCTGCTCTGACACTGGTACAACCCATTGTGTAAGCTGGGATCAGAAAAGACACAGGTCCCATGTACTAGCTGAATGGCGGCCAGAGGGATCCATGCAAAGGCAGGATCTCTTCATTGGCACACACTGCCAATCCCCTTATCCCAGTGTTGGGGCCTAGAGGGAATTTGATGTGACTGGAGGTTGATCCTTGCATCTCCTGTTCCTTTTAGATTCTCTTTTTCTGTTTTAGCAGCCATGGTTGGTTGTACTGGAAATGTGGCTGTGGTTCCTGTGCACCTCACTTGTAAAAACAGTAATCTAATTAGCCAGCTGCAAAACATGTAGGATGGAGCATCTCTTCATAAAATAACAAGGGTGCTGTAAAGCAATTAGAGAATTTGCTGATGTCCTAAGCTGCAGGAGCACAATTTAAGAGTTTTTATGAGTTGTAGAGGAAAAAATATCTCAACGAATTAAGTTGTATGCCATGAACATTTAATTTGAGACCCTTTATTTTTAGTTACAATACACTCAATGTTTTGTAGCTTCATAGCCATCTTTGTTGTTGGGGGACAAAGATGAGAAGAATATATAAAGCTTTGCATGGAGAGAGAAATACAACAAATTGCATGTATTCCACTCAGTTTTGCTTAGAAACTGTTTCTAATAATTTTCCAACATTTTGCAATTGTGAGTAGAATTTATTCCAAAGAAGTATTACATCTGTCAGTCTCACACGTGCTCACTCTCACATTCACTGTATTGTGGGGATAATGGGAGGAGGTAGTAGCATCTGCTCAGGGCTTTCAAATACAGAGGAAGACATTTGTCTGCTCTGTTTTATTAATGCCCTTTTTGTGAATGTCTGGCTCAATGAGGAGCAATTATTCTGGTTCTGTTCTGGCTGTTCAGAAATTGAACACTTCTGGGGCACTTTTAAAATCTGCACTGTAACCACCACTGCGTGTGAAATAAGTGTCTTTTCCCTGTGCCCTAAAGAACATCCTCTTGTGGCAAGGGAAGGGAAAGGTCAGTGTGAGGCAAAGCAGATGTATGTTTTATTATGTTACTTCATTTCACAAGGCAGTGACAAATTGCTGTGCAGACAGGCTCTCTGACACCACATGTGTGTGGTGAAAGCCATTAGTGAAAAAGTCTCAGCGTTGACATGGGCCATGCCTCTGAAATTACTGGGAACACTTCTGTTCATTAAAAGGGTGCAGAGTCGAGGCCCTGGAGTCCTTCTGCAGGGCCCATCGTAATTGCTGGAATTGGGCAGTTGCATTTTAGATTGGCTTGCACTATCACACTGGAAATGTTTCTTCTTTAAATTCTAGATAATGCTGAAAATAGGACATGTTTTTAGGTTTCTCTGGTGAATGCAGTGTTTGCTGATAACTACTAAGTGTATTCGTATCTAATTAATGGGAGGGAGAAGGAGAGAATATACCTCAGTTAAAAAGAAAAGCTTTTCCAAACTGCAGCTGAGTTTGACAACACTGGTGTCATGATAGCATTGCACCCACAGAATAAGTTGCTTTATAGTTTGGGGGGAAGAAATGCATTCAGTTACAGGAGAGCTGAGGGGCTGACAGGGAATGTGGTGCATCTCTACAACCTTGGCTACAGAAAGCTACCTGCTACCCACAGCTACCTGCTGTGGGCTGTGTTCAGCTGCTGTTATGTAGCATCTGGATGGAGAAATCTCATACCCAATTGATTCCACTTGTATCCAACCAGCTTCCTAAATCCCAGATATAAAGGCAAATGCCTAGATCTGGACACTATTTGAATTCAGGATGGTCCGGTGTTGCTATCAGACTAGCAATGGAAACTCAGAGGCAGCATTAACTGTGTGGTACTTGTCATTGCTCCATGAATTACAGCTGCGCATGGCAAGGCTTCCAGTGCAGTAACTGATATTGATGTAAAAGTCTGTCGTATTAGACCAAGTGTGAAAAATCAGCTTTCTGGAGGAAAAAAGTCATATTCAAGTTTTATGTTACTGCTTTTTATGGAAAAAGAAGTCCATAAACATAGATGTATTCTTGGAGCAAGCATCTTTAGGCTGCTTTATTTGGTTTGATGCAGACAAAGTGATGCTGTTTGGCAGGAGAAGAGTGGAGCCTTGAGGGGATGCAGTGGCCTTCCCGTGGTCACTGGCTGAGACTGTGCTCCCCCAGGGCTATGAGCAGTGGCAGCCTTGGCCCAGACCCATGGCCAAGGGGAGCACAGTCCTGGGGGGGATGCTGTGTTAGGAACAGCCTGTGGAGAACTCTGAGTCTTTTACAGCAGGGAAAGGCTGAGCATGAGAAAGGGAGATTTTTGCACAGGGACATTTTAAAACAGAGCATTCGTGTTGCTGAGGTTCATTTCCTGGAAAGCACTGAAGTTTCTGCCTGTGACTCATCCTTTCACAAGCCTGCTCTGCCCTTTGTGAAACTGGGAACTGTCTGTTGCTAGAGTAGTGCCATGATTTTTATGTTTTTTTCTTTTAGGGATAGTTTGGATTTCTAGGGCTTGCTGAGCAAAAGCTAAGCTTGTGGTTTTTGTAAGGAAACTCAGATCTGTACAGCACAAAGCTGCTGGCACAGAGCCTTCAGAGGACACCAGAAACTGCACTCCAGCATGAAGTGCCCACCAGCAAAATGCAGGTGCTCATGCCTTTACTACCAGCACTTAGCAAGGAAGCTACTTCTTTCCTACCAATTTGTGTTTTCTTAGCTGTGATCTGATTTGCTTCTCAACATCTTAGGACCACAGCATTACAACGGTTTTATCTTAACTGAAGTGTGAGAAATTTCATAACCTTTTTGACTCTCTTAAATTCATAGAGCATCACTTCACATCCTAATGAATGTTCTTTTAGTATTTAGGATGTGATGCACAATGCATTAAAATGCTTTCACTAGGTTTGGGAGAGATATGGGTTTCTTATTGGGTGAGAGTGGGGGAAGCCCAGCAACCTAGAGGAGTGAAGACAGCAGCACTTTAACAGAATATATAGTTTCTAGAAAAGACCAAAATAAGGTTTTTGCGCATCAATTGTGTGAGCTGCAATCTATTGTAAGAATTGAAAGTAATAAAATACCAATGGTAATCACTGCGTAAATTCTCTGCCTTAATTTTGTGCATAATGGGCAATACATGGCAGTACCAATTACCCTGTATTCTCCATTTGCAGAGGTAGCACTAAAGATAATGCCAATGCTCCTCATTGCAAATTCTATTATCTCTAAAAAGAAACAGTTAATTAACCCCATAAAACCATTAGTAGATCATTCTTTATATTTAAGACACATCTTGTTTGTGGGAGAGATACTTTTGCCAGTAGAACCCAGCAAAAATAGCTTCAGGTTGCTCAGAGAAAGTGGCGTCATATGGACAAATTGTAAATAACATGTTAGTGATCAGCATTGGGTGGGAAGGATACTCTTGGAAGGTGTAGTTGTGACCAGAAATCTCAAAAAGTCAAATGCAGCATTGTTGAATGATACTGTGGCATCCACTGCAATATTGGTGTAATATAGTAAATTTTCATGGAAGTTAGTATCCCTTCAGAATCTCACGTTCCTCTGCTGGACAGACATCTTTGAATCAATATAAATGATACAGGTGCTGCTTACTTGATGGTTTTTTGACAGTGTTGAGTGTGAAGGCTCCTTACTCACTCAAAGGAAAAAAGCATATTATGTTCAATATAATTTTAATTTTGTGTAAATAGAGTTATTATCTTGAGGGTTGATTAGCATCAAACAACTAAAAGAAGGCTATTTCATAATTACTTCTTTTGAACAAGGATTAAAACTGCCTCAAACCCAACAATGCCAAAGCAAAGAAAGGCAAACTGTAAAACCATTCTGGGCAATACTGATTTTTTTTTGTAAAATAGAGATAGTGGAAACTCTGCCTTTCTTCAAGATTGTATTTGCAATTTTTCCAAATAGCAATTTTAAAAATAACGTAGTTGGCTTGGGGTTTTTGTGTGGCAACAGTCAGGGTTTCCCAGGGAAGTGCTGCTGTATGCCCCAGGGAGACCCATTCCCCCAGAACAGCCTCTGTGCCACCATCGTACCCCTCCAGCTTGCCTCCCCTCAGCCTCTTAGCCCTTGTGCTGGCCCTATTATGTTTTTTTTTCTGCATGGGAAATCAGGCATTTGAGATGTCAATTTGAACTGATTATTTTCTTGGTTTTTTGTAAAGCTGCCATCAACTACTTATAAATGATTGTATAGATGCTGGAGGAAATTCATTTGCTAACCAGATAAAGAAAGTAATATGTGGTTCATTTACTTTCCTCTTTTTCTGGCTTTCTCCAAAATCATTTGGACTCCAATGCCTGGCCTGGTGATGCCTGCTTAATTCCCAGATATTTGCAAGGATCAGATATGTCATTCAGAAGTCATTACAGTCCATCAAAAAAAAAAAAAAGATGCAATTTCTCAAGGCTAGGCTAGGCTAACTTGACTTAAAGTTTTTGTAGCAGAAAATGATTTTTTCCTAAGGGATTTTAAAAGTTACTCTATTTAATGCATTGTAGGGAAATCTAATGAATTTCTGTAAAATCGAGTAGAGATCTGAAATCTGTAAGTGAATCTTCTAACTTGTCCATAGTTCCTATTCTCTCTAAGGAATTCTAAATCTGTAGGCTTTTAGAATAATACATAGAATAGTGTTGTTTTGTTTGGGTTTTTTTTTATCAAATAAATCCCTTTAAATCTTTCAGGTTTTGCACTTAATAGCAGTGCTCCTCTTGGGGCCAGCTCTCCTGGTGTCTTCCTCTGCATCTGTCATTAAAGCTTTGTCCTTGGGCCACTCCAACTTTGTTACTTCTTGATATCAATAGGCAATTTCATTACGTTTTAGTGTTTGTAACTTCTCCATGGGGAGGGGTCTTGGCTCTGTGTTGAGCCTTGACCTCTTGGTGATTATTTAGCCTTTCATCTTCATTGGCCCATCAGCTTTTGTTGTGAACAATCTGCCAGATTTAACAGAACAAGAGCTAAACATCCGAAAACAGTTGCTTCAACAAATCCAACTGCCTGTCCCCTGCTCACCTTTGTTTATTTCCTATGTTATCTTTACATTGTTTTTTGCCTTCAAGATAGTACTCAATTGTGGCCTATTCTTGGCTCCTTTTAGTTTTCTATTTTCCTCTCTTCCCTCCAATGGCTCATTTAAGAGTGTCTCTGTTCCCTCCCGTTTTCTCCTCTTCCCACCCCTACTATGATCCTGCCAAGTGATGTCACATCAAAGGATGTACAAGTTAAGATTTTCAAGTTCATCAAACCACCACTATCCAAAATGAGCAGTCATTACCAAAAGTCACAAAAAGTATATAAATCATAGATTGAAGTGCTTTTGCAGGGAACTGCTTTCTCCTGTGATACAACAGGGTGGTAAGAAGGGAAAAAGAGGCAACAATGAGAGCATGGGAATAATGTGCAGGTCAGCATAAAGCTTTCTATTTCTTAGAATATCTGCCTGTTTTCTACCCGTTTGCGCAAATACTGTGGAGTGGAGCTTGGAATAGGACACAAAGATCCTATCCATCTGCTCCAAGCCATTATAAAACTCTTCCTCCTACACAGTGAGAGGGAAAAAACACGATAAAGGACTCAGGAAGGAAAAAAGCCCTGAGGGCCAGGGCTCTGCATCAGATCAGTGACTGTTGCGCTTGTCTCACCTGCAGACACAGCACCAGGAGAAGAGAAGTTCTCACACTGGTCACACGTTGAACCTCTGTGAGCAAAAGGACAAATCAAGCACGTTGGAAAACAGCAGCAAAATGAAGAAGTAGTTCCCCCTTACAGTTTGCACTGAGGCAAAGCAATGTCTTTGTCACTTCCCTGCAGCAGATAACGTAGGAACGCAAACCGTGCGATAATCTGAGGGTGCAGCGCTTGTGCCAGGCTCTCATTGCACCCTGTTATTGCATGGGCCTTTAAGAATCACTGTCAAAGGGAGGCGTAACAACAGCTGAACTGGTATGGCAATCAGTAACTTAATGATGGCCAAAGCTGGCTGCTTGGTAGGCTTTGCGCTTTACATGCTCCTACTGCAGTCTTGCAAGCACTGTGCCTAATGCTGCCTGTAAGAAAATGTCTCTCAGATTTATTTTTTTTTTCTCTGATGCGAACATAATTAATGTCAATGATCTTTCTGCCTCTTGGTTTGGGAATGTTTTTAGCTATTTAGGGAATGTTTTTACCCCGGTGAATGAATTGTGACTTACATTGATGTTCTCAGAATATATAATGTAGTGGGGACTCGCTGAGCTGTAGATACCATTGCGTTTTTATCAGCAATAATAATATTGTTTGCTTATTGAAAAGCTGCCTTCTGTGGCCAAACTGGAGAGTACTTCCACTGCATTTTGGGGAGGGGATTTTTAATTTATCTGGGCTTTAATCTATTGATCTTGTCTTTAGAACACTGGCCTGTATATTCATTTTATGTTGAAGGAGCCCTTTAAAAATTAGAATAACATTTAAAAAATAAGTGTCAGAAGCAGAAAAAAGAATTGCTGTTACAAAAAAAAAGAAAAGCCATCTGGATGTTTCTGCTCTACCACCTGTGTACGGTTTATATCAGCTCTTTGTTAGAGAAAGGCCCTGCTTCTGTCTTTTCCCGCGTCATGGTGATGGCAAAAACCCTGTTTAAACCCAATGCTTATTTTACTGCTCAAAGTTTAGAAATAAATCACTATTTTAGTGTTTGTGCATAAAATGCTATGTATCTTATAATCTCAAAGAAAAAAATATCCATGTAGGGGAATGACTGAGTTGTACTGAGCATCTGTTAAAGCATCTCTGATGTGAAAAGCATATGGAAATGCACTAGATAGGTCATGTTTTCAACAAAAAAAAAATCTCGGTGCATATTTTTGCTCTATGTGATTGCATGGTGAAGAGGAGGGGAAAGGAATATAGGAGAAGGGTTGAAAAGATAATGCTAGACTGGGTCTGCGGTAGCGAAAGGGGAATAGTGGAGCAGCAGGAAGTGGAAAGCATGGAAAGTGTCCTATTGATAGAGAGGTGGTGAGACCAGGAGACTGGGAAGTGGGAGAGCTGCGGTCAGCGCAGTGCATGGGGTGGTTTCGGCAGAGCAGCATGAGCAGGAGAATGGATTTGGGCTTAAAAGTGGGCCCCATTTAGCAGACTGGCTGTGGGCTTTTTGCTCTTGTTATTGCTATGATTTTACACTATGAAGGAGCTTAGATATTAGGAAGAGACTCTTTACGTTGAGGGTGGTGTGCACTGGCACAGGCTCCTCGGAGGAGCTGTGGCTACCCCATCCCGGTGGTGTTCAAGTCAAGGTTGGACAGGACTTGGAGCAACCTGGTGTAGTGGGAGGTGTCCCTGCCCATGGCAAGGGATTGGAACTCGGTGATTTTTAAGGTCCTCCCAACTCAAACCTCTCTATGATTCTAGGATCTGTTCTTCAGAATGGCTATGAAAGCACATCCCAAGGTATGCAGCCCCATGGAGCAGTTCCCTATTTGCTACCTGGCAGTGATGTGTGGGCGTAACTTGCTTGTTCCACAGTCAGTGTGCTTTTCTTTTTGTTGGTCTCTGCAGCTGCTAGTCTGGGTCTCAGGTCTTCTCTGAGTACCAAGAGCAATAAGCACCTTCAAATCTCTGTGTTGTACTCCCAGATTTTCTCATTTCATAACTCATCTCACCCCTGAATAGAAAGGTCATCCCAGCATGGTTTGCTATGTGATAAGCTAACAAAACCAGATGTGTTTGGTGCAGAAGCTGTAGCACAACAGGGGTCCCTGATGCTGGAATCATCACTGGTGAGCATGGCCCCAGTCTGGCTGCTGTGGGAGCTAGAAGCCCAGTGCAGACCTTTTGTGATTTTTGAGAAGAATATGGCAAATGACTTGTCCTCACTCTTGCAGCTTGAGGGTGATCAAAGTATAGACTAAAAATGAGCTAAAATAAAAATAAAAGTCATGCTTTTCTTCCTGAGCTAGGAAGGAAAGGGAAAGCTGAGATTTAAAGCATCTCTTGTCAAGTTTCAGGATTTGTACTCTAATCTGGGGATGGGCCACAAGTCAGGCTATATACTCTACATTTAAAAGCCTATAATTGAAGTTAAAGTTACAATAAAAGCAAACCACCACATTTTCATCTTCTCAGATTTTTATATCCTTCTTTATCTGACCTATTCCAAAAGTATTTTCATTTAGGCTGACAAGAATGTATGACCACCATGATGGGACTTGGCACCAGCCTCAAGTCCAGCCTGTGATTTTCTCTAGTATTGATGAAGTGTGATTAAGACTTACCAGAAACCTTGTTATTGCAGGTATCTTTCACAAGGGAGATGTCTTATCTGTTTACTGGTGGGTACTTACGAGAAATACATGAAAATTAAAATGATGCTTTTATTAAAATGGCTTTACATTTGTAGCCATGCTTTTCTAAAGGTACAAGTGAGGGCAGATCTGTAGAGAAATAATCTAATTTACAAAATGGTAAGCATAGAAGGTATTTCTTTCTTTTTAAAGGCAGACTCTGTTTTTACCGTTCCATGTCATATTATTGAGAAGGTACAGAATCATTTGGCTGGCATTTCATCAGCAAATTGGCTCCCTGTGTTGTACCTCCCTTTCAGTACTATTACAAGCATACATTATATTATGCAAATTTCGGGGGAAATTCTCTCCCTGCTTTTTAATCATTTCTAGCTAGCAGTGGAATAGTGCTGATATCAGAGGGTTTAGATCAACCCCAGAGATGGCCAAAAGATAAAACAGCTTTGGAAAAAAAGGGCATTCTTTTCTCTCCTCATTTTTAATCAGGAGAAAGGAACCCACTAGACATTTTTAGTGCATAAGGTTTCAGAAGACAGATTCAATGCAGGGGCAGAAGCCAGTTGTCTGTGGACAACTGTCTGAAGAAGTTGGCTGCCTGCTGCAATCAGTCGTGGAGTTCAGTGGAGGTTTTCAACTTGTGGATGTGCAGGAGCAGGTGGCGGCAGCTAGGTTATGTCCCTGTCAAATCACAGAGCCAAGAATATACTGATAGGCCATCAAGTCGTTAAAACCCATTTCAAATGGAGTCACTTCAAACGAATGGAAATTAATGGGAAGGGATAATGGAAATCATTGGCTTCAGCAGAGATATAATGTATTTGGTTTGCATGTGTCTTAATGGAAATTGATGATCCTCATTGTGATTTTAATGGAATTCCTGCAGTCTTATTGCAATGTAATAGAAAATAATATTCTGTAATTGAAAATCAATTCAGATAATTCCTATTAATAATTAACACTCCTATCTTGAAATTGTCTAACATCTATAATTCAGTGCAAGAGGAAGAAATACATCTGACAGTGAGGTGAGGCTCAGTTCTGGATTTCAGGTGTGCAGTTTCCTGAGGAAATCACAGCTGAACTGATCTTCCCTGGGCTGCATGTGAGCAGCTCCCTGGAATTTAATGGAAGTGACTGGGCTCCGTGGTGTGCTCGCCAACTCTTTGAGATGTTCTCCTGGTTACTCAGGAGAAGCACCTGACCTTTTGCCTTACAGTGCTAAGTAAAAAGGAGTGTGTTTGCATGCGTTGTGTATTTGGGTGCCAGATCAAGAAAAAACTTACTGAGAGCTGCCCATGTCCAGATTAAAAATCTGTCTCTGTTTGGAGCATTACGCAAATGCTGTACATTGGGAGTTTGCTTTGCAATAGGAGAGAGCGTGGCACTTCACTGGATTTGGCTGTTAATTTCCCAGTTCAGTGAACAATTGCGTTCCTGAAGACAATGGCAGTACAAAATGCATTTCAGCTGATAAGTAATGGCACCATGTTGCAAGTATTTTAATTGAGAAGCTTTTTTGTTAAGGAGACTTGTACATTAGCAGCATTTAACAGTACAAGCACCCATTTTCATTTCATTTTCAAACTACCAATTCTAAATAATTAAAAAATAATTCCCCTGAATGCAACTTCTGTCAGTTTTACAATGAGATTATTAAGCAGTGTCACTTCAAAAGTAGCTCTCTTTCTAATTGTACATTCAGGTCCATAGAAAGCCTCTTTTCTTTTTAATTACTCTTTGACATTTGATCTACAGAATTTTATGGCTACCAGTTATTGTTTTTCATTTTTTTCTCTCCTGTTTCCTCCATTAAACTGATATACTGAATTGCTTCTCTCTTAGAAACTTTTGGTGTTCTTAACTTTTAGAGTGGCTAGAGAGCAAAATCTTTCTGCTTTTACACTTGAGCTTGAGAGAGAGACTTAAATGTTGTGTGTAGGTCTACTTCAACAGGCAAGTCTAGATAAGTATTAGTGCTTCTGAAGATGAGATGAAGTTGGTTTATGTCATTTAGTCTGCTTTGCTTAAGGGAAGAAATATTGATCTTGGCCTCTCAGTAGACAGGGATCTCTTCCTGGATCACCTGTGTTTACCAATGGTGGGAGCAGGTATTAAAATTTATAAATGATGGAAAAAATGCTAACATCAATTATAGTTTCACTTAGAGAGTCTGACTTCTTCATGAGAAGAAAAGTAATCTGGTTTGCAACTGCCTGAAGTGTATAAAACCATCATCACTCTTCTTAGTGAGCTGTGGCTCAACAGGGAGGTTGCTTTGGCTTCAATCCATCAGGATTCTCAATGTGAGAGCTGCTTTGCTCTGAGTAGCAGATCTAAGAAAAGACCCGGGTATTTACGAAATTAGTGTCACACAACTAATGCTTAGACTTGAGGCTGAAATCCTCAGTGGCTGTGGTGTCCCTGTGGTCCTCCTGTCAGGAGTTTGGTCCATGACAGGACAGGGCACATTGCCATGCTGAACACAGGGCTCCTACTGCTGGCATACACCCACCCAGGGCAGCTCATTGTTATATGGTGATTGCTTAATACAAAAGGGGCTTGTGTGCAAAGAACAGGACCTTGTATTTTTTCAGCAAGGTGAGCATACTGTTTTCCAGTCTTAATCTCCCCCTGCGTTTTGCTTTTTCTGTTTTCAGCATGTGTGTAGTTGCTGCGGGTGAGTGGCACAAGCTTAATGCAGATGTGGAAGATGCTGGCACACTGAATGCCCCCACAACTTGGGAATGGGTAAGGACTCTTGCCTCCAACCTAGTGCTCCAGCTACTCCTCCTTTGCTTGGGAGGGCTCTGGCTCAAGCAGCTTGGGGGACTTCATAGACAACCCATAGACATTCCTCCAGTGTTAGGCAGCAGCTGAAAGAGGATTTTCAGGCATGCAGTCTTATTCTGGTTGGTCTATTTAGGTTGGTACCTAAATGCCACTGAAGTTTTGTTTTGGTTTGTTTGTTGAGGGACAGACTCTAGAATTAAACAAGAGCTAGCTATTGAGCTTACAGGTATCAGGGAATTATTCATGAATTGCAAGTTAAATGTTTTTTCTGGATCCACAGACAGTTATTTCACAAACACCTTCCTCCCATTTCAGACAGCAAATGGCATTCATTTCATCACAAAACGTCAATTTCAACTGGTACTACTTAGCATAGTTGTTTTTAAATAAATAAGGTGCATTATCTGTTTCTTCATCATGAAGGGTATGTTTTTAATCAGTGACATAATTTGAGGTTTCTTGCCCAGCTGATGTAGATAATTTTGTCAGTCTGTGTGCCCTGTTTTGCATTGTTTTACCACTTGTTCAATTCAAAGGCACCCAGGCATTATAGAGATCATTTATGCATGTGTGTGCTTAATATAGTCTCTGCGTAACACAGCATCATGTGAAGCATCACTGAAGCTGGACAGCATCAAACACTGGAGATAGTGTGATGAGCTTGCTTACAGGCTAGCATCTGTATAATCTGTCTTTAAATGCTTATCTGAAAATATAAAATGAACAATTCTGAGTAGAAAGCTGACATTCCCTAAGAAATGAGGGAGAGAAGAATAATTGAAATAAAAGCATAATGTCTGCTTTGAAATATTCACCACAGCAAAAGGAAGAGTAGCTGTAGGAACTTCAGAGGGAAATGATTGAGTAGGAAGTTTCTAAGACTCTATTAGATGGTGAAGTTATAAACTTCTTTCCCTCCAGGATGCTGTTGAGGTAGCTGTGTATTATATCATCCATTATTGTTTTCTCTATTGTGGGCTATAAGTGTATAGAATTGCATGCTAATCTGTGTACCCACACTAATATTTTCAGGTCTTTGCACCTGCACCAGCATTTTCTATGAGAAGTGTGAGCAATGCAACTTCTCTTGGATGTATCTCCTAATCTTTACGTATTGTGTATTCATATTGCGTATTTGTGAACACTGAAGTTGATTTCTAAGCCCCTACAGTTTTGCACTGAATTTTGTCTTGGGTTATATCTTCCACCAGCAGCGCAAGGAACCAGGACTTATTAACCTCCTAAAACATGTTTCTTGCTGGTGGAAAGAATAACCAGAGACAGGATACAGCTCGCTACAATGAAGGAAAGTCCGCACCTCTTCTTCTTCCTTGCTCCACCATGTAACTGCTTCTTTCAGTAGAGCTTTGCAAGCATCTGCTGATACGGTCCTTATGACAGTTGGGTAAAGTCTTCGAGATGGCTCACTCCCTGGGATGTTGTGACCCACAGGAGGCTGCACATGGGACCTGTGACAGCAGCTTTTCAGCTGCTGATTCTCTGTGTTTAGGCTGCACCCTTGCCCTCAGTTGCCGTAATCGGAGTGGAGGAGCCATCAGTGCTGTACCTTCACTCAGTGAAACCTCGGAGCATGGTTTGTAGCTGAAAAGCTTGTTTCAGGGGGCTTCAGTGACATTGTATCTGGTATTTAGAAGCATGAAAACTGCCATAGGTAATGATGAGGGGTTGGTGGGGGCCTCTGCAAGGGCGTTTTTAAAACGAACCAACTCTGTGTATCGTGAGAGCACGCATCTTATGAGCTGCTGTGTCCCATGGTACCCATGGCAGGGATATCCTGTTATCTGTCATTTTTTTAAACAAATTAATGCCTCAGGCAAGGAGTACAGTAGAAAGCAAACAGATTTAATTTTTAGTGAGATTTTTTTTATAGGGTTTTTAGGTATACATTTTCTGGCAAAACACTGTTTAGATGAAAAGTGCCATTTCTGATTCTATTCTTTCTAAAGTGGATTCAGGTAAAGAAAAGCCTTCATTACTATGTGAGTTAGTAATAGCTTTTCCTCTTTAAGTTGGGCTGAGCTTAGCTGAAGTGTATAATGATACTGCTGCATAGGAATGACTTCACCAGGTAGGGAAAATAAGATATTTTCCTATTTATAATATCATTTTGCTATGTGCAAGTTACAAAATGCAGTAAGGGATCAGTAATTCCAAATGAGTTCATTACTGGGAGTACTCTGACCTGTTTCATGTGCTGGTACGAGGAGTAAGAAAGACAGACTGCCATCTCCCCTGCACTGGGAAATGGGTAGCAAACACCACTGAATCACAGCTGCTTCTCACCAGTGCTATTTGGGGAACTCATGGGCAGCTGAAAGGGGAGAGCTTTATTGGCTCTGTTTCTTTCTTGGCTTTATTTCCAGCTGCTGCATGCAGAAAAACTCTTAGGTTAAAAAAGTAGTAGTAGTAATAATAATCTGCTAGAGGCATAGTAGCCACAGCCTTCCCTCCATCCTTCACCCCACAGCGTGCCTGTTCTTGGAGGCTGTCACTGGTTGCGTGTTTCCTATTCCGACCGCAGTGATGTTGAACACTCAATTGGAAATGTTAAAGTTACTTTTTTCTTACATGAGAATAATCTTTCCCTTTAATTGTAATGATGGGACTTCTAAGCTCATGATCAGAAATCCAGATGTGATGCACAAGTGATTTGCTTACTTGAGGCAATGATGGCTACTGTAGAGAGGCAGTGTTTTAAGTGCTGACACTGATGAGGCAAAGCAGGACAGAAAACTATCCTGGAAGATAAATGTAGGAGAAAAAAGGTCTTTTAGAGATGCTTTCTCTGAAGTGCATCCATCAGCCAGAAGAAACTTATGATCAAAGTGTGTGTGAAAGACAACGACAGTAAAAAGGAAGACGGGATTAAATGTATTAGGCACCATGTGAAAGGAGCGATGAAGGGCTATGAAGCTGGATGGAACCAGCAAAGCAAAGGCACTAAGGTAAGTGAAAAGGTGAAACAGGCAGCTACCATGCAGGGAAAAAAGGGCTCACCAGCATACATTTTGGGGAAAAGCAGGACAGACAGTTTTAGACTTGTTTAAATAAAAAGCAGGCACATAAAAGTAGTATGTGAACCCTGCAAATACTGGTGTAGAATATAGAAAACAATAATTAACTGCAAACAGTAAAGATCATGACATGGTGGGTGCAGCTGAGCTGCTGAGTGTCAGCAGTGATAGACAAGTGTAAAACGTGGAGAAGGCTGACAAAACCCGTAATGAGGAGTTCATTTCCTGCAGGACAGAAGTGTGCCAATAAACAGGACCTTTCAGGCCAGTGAGAGAAATTCTAAAATCAGTGGAATTCCTCTGGTTTAGGAGCATATTTGCCAATGCAGCATATACTGCACTATACTAACCCATTTATGCAGGTGCGCTGAGCACCCAGTCTGGCTTAGGAAAGCGAAATCAGTTTTACACGTGACCAAGCAGTGTAAAATCCGGATAAGGCAGCAATAATGATTTTAAGGCCGGTGCTGTTGAGGTGATGAAATGGCATATTGTGGCAAGGTACGAGGAGCAAGGTGCTGACACCGTAAATAAATACTCCTGGTAACTGGCAGTGTACAGCTAGCCCACCAGGGGCAACATTTTTTTTCAGTTTAATTTTAAAATGTATATTTATATGTAGTTTTTTTTAATGAATCAGGTCCCTCATCACCGATATCTTCCTATGGAGTTAAGCAATTCCAGCCAGTCCTACGTTACTATAACAAAGTTTGGAGGCAGTTATTTTAAATAGCATAAAACAACTGAAGGAAAGTGATTTATTAGGAGTGGGTGAGGGCACAGGACCCTGCTAGGAGGGAGGAAGAAGGGGGGCAACAAGGCTGCAGCAAAGTGGTCTTCCTCTAATGTGGATTGTCAGTTATACCCATGGCTTGTCTGGTTTTTCAGATTTAAAATAATAACACAAACTTTCCTTTTTTCACAGCTATAAAAAATGTGATTAAGAAAGGGTAGATCTGAAAGGGTAGAAGTTATACTGCATAACTTTTCTGCCATGAAAGTATTTAAATTTCATTTTGTTGCCTATGATGAATCTTTCACCCCAGGAGGAGCAGATCTCCTTAGCTCAGCTCTGGGAATATTAAAAAAGCTCTGCCATGAGTTCATATATTTCAGTCTTCTCTGACTTGCTAGGCAGACATTGCCGGGTATGGGAGCTAAGTGGGTAAAAATTAGCTGTTTATTTATACCCTTTACCCTGCGTACACCCAGTAGGAGTATCACTGCCGAAACACAGTCAGACTGACTGGAACTGAATCTAATAACAGACCCACTGATTTTATTAACTTTTTCCTTAATGGTGGAGAAAACATGTGATTCTTAACTGACAGATTTCTCTGTGCTAACCCTGTGATCATGTCTTCACTGCCTCCTTGTGCCCCTGTCTCCCAGCATCACGTGCAGATGTGGGATGCACTTACCACCTGTTGATGAGTGCTTGTCCTCTCCTAAGTGCTGTTCAGATGCTGTTCATCTGCAAAGGCCGGCTGTGCTGCCTGTCTGTCTTCATGGATTAATCCATAAAAGCACCAATGCAAAATGCTGTAATTTTCTCAGCAATCTGCTTATCGATTGCTGTGTGTTGCAACAGGATTAAAGCACACATGGATAAGCTTGGAAGAGAAGGGCTGGAGCACAGGAGGGGCTGGGATGCACAGCCCGAGGACAGGAGTGAGGAAAAATACCTGCTGACTAATCTGTAGCAGAGATCGTGTTCCTATTTCACTGTCACCTAAGAGATCTCCTTAGAGATTAATGTGGCCTGCATCTCGTAGTATGTAACCCTTGTATTTTTACTTTTAAAATTCAAATTAGTCATTCTTGAACACCTTCAAGTAGACTGACTCATCAGCTGTCAAACTGGTTAAAGCTTTGGGAAAAAATTTACTTGTTGGGGAATGATTTTTAAAATGCATTCTTTACAACATAATTATCATGTTTGCAATATTTTTCGGTTGCTGTGGAAAATGTCATGCCTTTCTGAACTAATCCACTCTTCTTTGAAAAGCATATAAAAATATCACCAAAGTGATACAGAAACTGGTGACCAAATATCTTAGGTGCATTCTGGTTTGTAACTTGAAAAGGCTTGTAGCTATCATCTTTTTTTGCATTAGATACAAGTTATTTTGGGAAATGAAATTAGAAGGGAGTGCAAATTAGAGATGTTTTGGTCTGTCTGTCTTGTTTTCATGAATGTAGCTGTGGGTGTTCATTCTTCTGAGACACTGGTGACATGCCAAAGCCCTCTGCTCCTCCACCTCCCGCTCCCCTCACAAGGGTCTCCATCCCACTGGCAGCCCCCTGGGCTTTGGGGAAGGCAGCATATCTCTTCCTAGTGCTTGGGTGGTATCAAAACGTTGCTTAGTGCTTTGGGTAAGATTCACTCACAGGTTTAAAGCTTGCATTTCATATTTTTATATTTATTTTTTTTCTCTTTGCAAGGGTAGCTGTTTATTTCAGACTGAATAATACTTTTAAAAAAGGTTCTGTGGGGATAATAAAGCAGAAAGGTGCTTTGCTGTAATAGATCTACCTATAATCTGTAAATCAGTGGAAAACTTAGTGTAATGGCTTGAAATCTAAGTGTATTCAATCTAATTAACTCTGTAAGATGTAAAAGATATTTGAGAAGTAAATTTTAATATGCATTTCCCGAAGGCAAGATAAAGCTTCTCTCAAAGATTGCATTTCCTGTTGGTCTGCCCCCCAGCTTGAAAACAATTTTTTTGGGGGAAGGAAGAACAGAGTAGAGGACTGGTTTTGTTAGGAGATTCTGGTTCCAGCTCTCCTCTCCAACTTAGCATTATGTAGTTCTCAGGAGAACAGTTTAGAATACTTCTATTCTAAAGCAGAGATCCTGACCTTTTAGGAAAATATATTGTAGTGTATGCATCTTCTTTCTTACATGGACTTGTAACTGTCTTTTGGTTTTGCCTATCCCTAAACTCTTTCTCTTTCAGTGAGCTCCTGTCTTCTGTGGCACAGTGCAGGGTCTCTCTGCCTGGCTTTGCTTTGAAGAACCAGAAGTTTAAGGGGCAGATTTTTTAAGTATATCCTTATATATCTCAGCAACATGTTGCATGAGAGCTTTGGTGAGGTTTGCCATGTACTGGTGTTCTGGGTACTTGGAGCAGATGCACATGATCAGGCTCAGCCGCAGAACAAGGGGTTTCCTTATCTGTCTCACCTCTCTCCTCTCAGCCTTTCAACCGTGGAGCAGCCAGTGAGCATGGGGCAGCACTTAGACAGGGCACATGGCTGCTCCATGGGCATCTCCCATCCCGTCTGCCCACACCTGGCCCTAGGTGCCTGGCATGGTCCCACAGTGCTGAACCTCAGCTGCAGGGATCAGGGCATCCCAGTACCACAGTGGGGCAGGAGCTGCAGCCTCTGTGAATTGAGACTGGAGGAGAAAAACCAGCCCCTTGAGCCTGTTCTGGTTTAGCTCCTTTGTCACTGGGTCTCATGCATGAATTCGTGTTCCTGTTTGACTTTGCTTGTTTTGGATTCATGGGTGTTTATTCAAACACTTTCTCGCTGTTGGAAAATACTGTAATAAATTCCTTCAGTGCTTCAAGATGCGTAAATGAGAAACATTGCTTAACAACAGAATTACTTTATTGTTTAAGTTTCAGAGGGAAAGCTTCATTAGCCAAAACAAAAAAAAAAACAGCTACATTGATTGATGTACTTAAATTTTTACTGTAAAACACTGCTTGCCAAGCAAAGATCTCACTGTTTCAGAATGAGCTTTTCCTTTTGGGTGCAGGCATTGCAGATCAGTAGGGAGAGGAGTGTGGGGCAAGGACAGCGTAGCTCACTTGCCTGCTCTCCTCTCTGTCCTCTCAAGTGTTGACATGAGGGGAAGGACTGGAAAGCATCAGCAGGTCTTGTCTTTCTGGGAAGAGCCATGGGTTTTCCTCTCTTACAGAGCATTAAGTTGCTTAGTTTCTCCTTTCTGAGGCTTGAGAGCCTTCAGAGAATCACAGCTGGCCACCTAATCCCTGACCACAGCAAGGTAAATTAAAGGAAGGTGTATAAAATACCATAGGAGATGCTGTTCTGACAGACTCCAACCAGCTCTGCGCAATCAAGGTGCTCAGAGGGATGGGGAAGGCACAGTGCTGTGCTGCTTTCTGAGCTGGGTGATTCTTCTGAGCCCTCGGAATCATTAGTCCCTTATTTATTCTGTGGTGTTAGGTTGACCTGTGTCTTGCAGTGAATAATGCTTGCAAGTATGTGTGTTTATATAATATGCAGACATAATGTATTTATAGTTTTTGTCACTGTACATTCAAGCATCTGTTCTCAAGTGGGTTTGTTCTGAACCAGTGAGCAGACAGCCAAGATCTCGGCCACATTAAGTGCCCATGTATTTTCTACATTTTACCTTTGGGCAGCACAGCAGCCTATGTAAAATCTAGCCCAGCAGCGCTGCTCTCACAGGTACTGACTGAAGTCGGTTATTTGTTGTATTTGTCCGACACCAGGTGCAGTCCTGTCTTGCTGCCTTTGCAAATGAAATTACATTTCATGTCTTGAAAATACGGTGTGGGAGCCTCTTTCTGAATAATTTCTTATTCTTTATTTATTTCTATTTTCTTTTCCCAAATGCACGTTGTTCCAGAGTTGGGTGAACCACCCATGCATGTGCTGTAGAAACTTCATTTCCACTTACTGCCACAGGGCAGCCGCTCAGCCAGAGATCATTCAGTGCATTGCTTTTGTTTTGGATCAATTTTCTGAAGAGAACTGCAAGCAGCAGTTCTCATGTCTTGGGCTGTGTTTCCCCTAGCAGATACCTTTAAAGAGCCAGGCTGGGTTGAGAGGGACAGCTTAACAAACCTCTGCTTAACAGAGGAGTTAGAAAAGGAGCCTGGATTTGGCCTCAGCACAGAGATCAGCTGCGTCTGACATCTGGAGGTGAAGTGCAAAATGAGCAAATGATGCTGTTCAACTGCAGTTCCCTGCTCTCATGGCAAGTGGCTCATTGTGTCTTTTCTTTGGTTCTCCATTTCCCATCCAGGTGGTAGAAGTATGGGATAAACTCTTGGAAAGATCTATGCATGTAGTGATGCCATGAGGATGGGAACCTTGCAAGTAATGGTGCCCAAGGGAAAGGCTGTGCATAGGTAATCATAACATACACACAATATCTTTCAAGGTGATTTAAAAACACAGCTTGGGTATAATGTGCTAAAGGACAAGACTGATGGTTGTCCCCATCTTCTAATATAAATCCTCTATTTTGGCACCCTCTGTTGAGGGTTATCTCATGTTGAGGGCTCTGGACTGATTTGAGTGCAGAAACACATCAGGCATGGCTGCTGTGTTTTAAGACAAGCCAGACTTTTCCCAGTTTTCCATTTACCTCACCAACTATTCAACCTCAGCATTTTCACATTCCCTTCTGTATGCCGTAGAGGAATGAGGCATTATTTATTAGAAGCTGCAGCAGGACTGGAGTGAGCTGCTCTGCGGGGTGATCTCTTGAGCACGAATTAGTGCGACAGTGCCGGTCCCAATAAGCATCAGTGGAAAACACATCACACAAGTGTAAAATCGCAGAAGCACTTGCATAACTAGTGCCTTTGTTTTTCCATTGCACAGCATCCTTGTTGATAAACTAGAGGTCACAATGGGGTTGCTGCTTCAAGGGAGAAAAATAATTACTGAATGTTTTACAGCTCTGAAGTAGTCAGATGCATGTGGAGGTGGTGGCTCTGTTTTCAGCTGGCCATTTAAGGGTATATCACCCATGATGGTATTGTTCTGGCAGGTTTAGTGCAGATAGAGATGACCTCAATCAAGTTTGCCTGGTTGAGAAAAAAAAAATATTCCTCCTTTACTGTGTTATAGGTTCAAAATCAACCAACGAACCAAACAACAAAACTGCCACACTTTGCAGGGAAAAGTCCATGAGAAACACCTTCCAGATCTGTGAATCCATCCAGCCTATTCACTGGTGTGGAAATCTGTAGCATATATATTTAGGGGAGTTTAGCATATATATTTAGGGGAGTTTAGCATATATAATTAGGGTTTTTTTTTCCTGATTTTACTGCTTAATCTACCCCTGACTGTGGCTACAAGAGACTACCTGCCTGTTGGGTGGATGCTAAAAGCAAGAGAGCATACATTTTCAGCATTCCCTCAGTTTGACCTGGGAAAAGCATTAAAACCTTAGAGCTCTGCTGCACTGCTTTTCCTACCTGTTTGTTTTTCCTTTTCATCGTGGTCTCCTTTGCAAACATATGTGGTAATACATAATACCTTTTTCCTAGTTGTTAAGGCATTGGGTTTTCCAGGCTGCACACTTTGCCCAGGACTGTCAGTGGTGCGCAGCCACTTCCGCTCTAGCTTTCTGTACTCTGAAGTGTTCTCGAAAGGATTTACCTGGGGGGAAGTGTGTGATTCTTTGCATTTCTCTAAGCTCTCCTAGCTGAATCTCTCATCTTGGTTATTCACCTCAGGTTGCTTTTGGATTTTCTTTGAGTTTTGCAATTAAATATATATCAAAAGGCTCTTCTTACTCTGACGTTTCTTAAAGCTTGTGTGTTCAAACATTCCTGCATTCCCTGGTGTGGCTGGTGGAGTTAAGCTGCTGGTTTTGTAAACCAATTTGGTAGTTGGCTTTGCATGCATTACATTATGAATGCTCTGCAGCAGGGAGAGCATCTTCTGTGTTTTTCAGCATTGGTGGACCAGTAATGCATACAAGAGCTAAGGGATGGGGAGGGTTAAGGATGACTTAAACATGACAGCCTCAGCCCTGCTCCTGCGGGGTGTGTGGGATCTGCCCCTGGAATGAATCGTGTGAAGGAGATTGACGGATGGACAGAGGAGAGAGACTGGCTGCTGGCCTCACGTACTGCTAGCCCAGGGAGCTCCATATCTGTTCCTGGACCAACTGACTGCTCACTGATCTTCCATTTCTCCTCTGGGAATACTCCCATTTCCCCCCAGGAATAACGGGATAGTATTGTCCTGGGCTGTGTGTGCTGTTCATTTTTCAAATTGCATTTTTATTTTTATTTAGCTTTCCCCTACCTACAACAGAATCTCACTGAGGGACACCCGGTGGCTTTCTTTAAATCCTATAGGATGGATTAACCAAATACTTGAGATAATCATAGCAATGGATTTGGTTCAGTCGAGTAGCTGAGCACATCTTTAATTTTTTTTGTGATTCATTGCAGTGAACTTCAGTGTGACTCTTATGTGTTTATACCCTGATTTCTCAAGGTGCTTCAAGTATATTGAAGTACTCTGGGTATTAGTTGTGTTTCTGGCACTTCAGTGGTAATGGTAAATCTTCACAGAATAATTCAGCTACCATATGAGCAGAATAATTTTTATAGCAATAATTTTTATATACGGGAATTACTTTTAAATTTGTTCTTAATCTGGGCTGGAAATGACAGAATCTGAAGCTGATGTCTAGTGATGCTTATAGAGCAAGAGGAACCTCATACCTCGCTACTTTTCTGTAGCACGAGATTGTAATAAGAGAGTTTTATTGGCTTATAAAATTTATCAAGCAGAGAGTATTGGTACCAAATGGAGATTTTTGGCAACTCACCTTGCTAACTTTTTTTACTTCTTTGTTTGTACAAGTGCAAATTATGTTTCCAAATGCATTTAATTTCTTATCCTGCAGTGAGAGTTTAGGGGACAGACTGTCCTCAATTCGCAAGTCTGCTGAGGGAGACATGCACTTAGAGCCTGAGGAGAAAAACACACTTTAACTTACGCAATTTGTTTGTTTCCTGTGAGACAGTTTGTTATATTAAGGTGCAGTTCACAGTCATGATGTAAGTTAGTGGATAGCAAAAGCTGACTTGCACATTCTTGATATTGAAGCCATAAAATTTTATGATGAGCATCAGCTCACTTCCATTGCTGTTTCCTGAAGCTTGTGAGATGCCAGGCGAGATCTGAGCCTGCCCTGAGATGTCCCAGAACCTGTGAATGGGTTTAACCTGGGGCTGTAGTGGCACTGCAGCAATGCGGCTGCTCAGCAAGCTCCCACTGGGATTTACACTTCTGACCAAGGGATAAAATCTCTGCCTGAAGTGGCCCCTGTGTGTTGCTTGTTGCAGAAGTGGGGAGGCTTCCTTCCCTTTCTGTAGTTGGGGGTCTCCTGTGCTCCCTGTGCCTGCCTCCCCATGCCTGCCGTCATGTGGGACACAGGCAGCTCTGAAAAACAGGACATCTTAGCTGAAACCTTTCAGTCTGCTTTGTTGTGAATAAACCAGTTTCGATTGGCTTTATATCCCACACATATTTTGTTTTAAGTGGGTTTTTTTTTGTTTAAAAAGTGCAGTTTAGTGTTAAGTAGATTGTTCTTATTTCCTCTTAATGATAGAGTATAATATTATTAAATTTGTTTTCTCATTATGCAGTATTATTTTGAAATCTGAATTGAGCTCTTTTTCCTTGCCTTCAAACCTTTATTTTCCCTTCCCTTTGATACTTTTTTTTAACTGTATTGTTTAATTACATGTAAAGCATTTTCCAGTAGGACTTTAGTGAAGGAGGGTTTTTACAGCAGCTTTGTCTTGTACTGTAAACAAAATATAATTTTCTCTTCTCAAAGCTTAATTCAGCATTTAAATTCACAATGCCTAACTTGCATCTTGCACAATTAGCTGCTGCATGCAGCTCTGATTTTATAAGACAAGCATCTGTGTACCTTCGGAAGTGTTGATGCTGCTCAGATAAGGGACTTTGTTTTCTATTCCTGGCTTCCTCCTCACAGCAGTGGGTGCAGGCATTCACAAGATGGATTAGCCGTGCATCCCTCTTGTCATTCTGAAATGACAGGGTTTTGTTGCCGATGCCATATTTCACTCTGTTTGCTGAGGAAGCTCATGTAAGTGACCAGGAAAGGTGGGAAATTGATGTCTGTGGTAAGTCCATACAAGAGATGGAATAAATTTACAAAGTGTACCTGACAGTGCCCTGTAAAGGGGCCAGTGTCCAGTGTGACTTGCCAGTTGTCACTAAGCTCTTTTGACGACAGGGGTTGGTGCCAGTGTCAGCCCCCCAGACCGTCTGGGGCCAGGGTGGCATGGCTCCCATAGCTAATGTGTGCTCTGGGGGGTCCTGTGGCCACTAAATAATAATTAATGAGAATTGCTCCAGTGGCTGTGATGGGCTTGCAGTCAAGCGTGAGAATGATTTTGCAGGTCTGAGCAGAATAAGGGTTTGATCTCCTGGTGCTCCAGAGCATCCCAGTGAGGAGACCCAGCTCCTGCATCTGCTCTGGCATCAAGGCACAGGTTGGTCTGCAGAGGCACAGGAACACCGCAGGAAGGGAATCTTTCACTGGTTAATTTTCCTGCCTATTTTGTGCTCTAGCTTTCTTTGTTGTCCTTTAAAAAAAGAGCAAATTCTTTTTAACAGTTTCAACAATTAAAATCACTCTATTATCTGAAGAGAAACTGGTCATAGATTTTTAATATTCTCAGATGGCATGCCTGCTCTAAGAGCTCCCTGAAAGGGCTGGTTGCTATAGAAGTCCTCATAGAGTGGCATATTTATGGAAAAACTTGCAGGAGTTCCTAATTGTCTATGAAATCTTATCCAGCCAGGCCCTTGAACAGCCTGTATGTCCCAATTTGCACCAAATCACTCCAATTTGAAGCGGTCCCACTGCTGAAGATGTTTTGTGTTAAGGTGGATAATTTCATCCTCTTCAGCATCCGAGGTGCAGTCTGAAACTATTTACAGATTAAGTTCAGCTTGTGTTTAAGCTTTTACAGGGAATAAAGAATTAGTTTATATATATCCTTGAAACTGAAAAATTAGCAACACTTGAAAAAATCATAAAATAAGGTTGGCTGTTTGGTGATAGGTTTGCATTTAAAAAGAGAAAGGATTGCAAGTCTGTTTTGTATTTATTACAGCATACAAGAAGCTACATCAGTGCTACAGCACACCTTCATTATAAACAGGAGACAGTTTTGAAGCTCTGTTTTGAGTTATAGATGTAACTTCCTACTGAATGATAGGCAATAATCATGGAAACAGAAAGAAAACAAAGAAGAAAATGGAATCAGTTAAATGAATGTGATGTATATACTGTGTGAACTTGTGAACATGGAGCTAAAGAATGTGTGACCGATGGCTCTGATAATTAAATATTCAGGAGTATACATACATACCTGTTGTGTCAGCAGCTTCAGAGGTGGTTGAGGAGCTGCTCAGTAGTAAAGCAGCCTTACTGGGAAGAGTTAGGACAGGGCTGGGGGCAGGTGGGTGCTGCTGAGGATGTAGAAACAAAACCTGCAAGTACCAGCAGGTTGTGCAAGGCTTGCTCTGCATTTGTGTTGAACATCTGAAAAGACAGCAATACATCCCCATGCTGCCCTCAGCCTCCCTATGGCTCTGGGTGCAGGACTTCTAAGGGGAGCCACTGCTTTGCTTCCAGTACTTCAGGAATTACTGAATATCAAGAAGAGTCACAGTGACACCTTTCTGCTGTCCCCTGCTCTGGCTGCAGTTCCTGAAAGAGAAGAACACTGGAGGTAGCTCAGGGATGGGACACACATCTGTCTGATGGCACTTGGGCTGTTTGGCAATGGCTGTGGTGAATGAAAAGGCAACATAGCTACAAGCAGCTGGCAGAGATGGAGAGCAAGATGGTGGCAGCGCATGTTTGGAGAGTGGATGGGATTTTGTTTGCAGGGGAGTGAGGATGCATGGAGGAAACCAGGAAATGTTCAGGACCTGGGATGCTCACCTGATGCTTGTGCCCTGAGCCACCAAATAGCCACAACAGCCTGAAAGTCAAGTGCTCTTTCCTTCAGCAGTCTTGGTGAGCACTGTGGAGAAGAGGACAGCTCCCGTCTTTTCCATCAGTGTGGAAGGGGGAAGAGACATTGTTTAAAGCATCTGTTTCAGTATTTCTGAAGCTGTTGCTGGATTCATTCCAGATGAATCTAAATTGGAAGGTGTTGCAAGTGCCAGATGGAGCAGGGATATGTAACAGAGAAATACGAAAGGCTTAGAAATACAGGCAATATCTTTAAAGATAAACCTAATAAAATAAAAGCTTAACAGGCCTTGAGGGGCAGAAACCAAAGACTTGGTCCTTGGTGGGAAAGAGGGACATAAAAGGAGTCATGACAAAGGATACAGTTAACTATAAAGCAGGTCAGAACACTTTACTGTTTTTTGGTCTAAATATGGCTGATTTACTGTTGTTGAACACTTTTGTTCTATTTTATCCTATTAGTGCTACCATGGCTTAAATGAATAACAGGAGTGAGAAACAAATTCGTTTTTCTGCCTCAGCCCTGGCCTGGGAAGCTCTGCTCCTCATCCTCTCCTCTTCATGTACCACAAGCTGCTCCTCCCTGCTTGTTCCAAATCAGACAGCTTAGGGAGGTGAGCATCTCTCCAGTGTTTCACCTACTGTTCCAGCTGCTGGACTGGCAATTTCTGTTTGAAAACTGGTGTTTGGATATAATTCCTTATGAGAAAATGCAAACGATTTTGTCTTGTTGGATAACAAGAAAATTGCTATTTGTATGAAAGACGATAGTTGTTCTTTGTTAGCTACTGTAAATCAGGCGTGCAAACGCATATCATAGCTGGGGGTATGAGCATTGCCACCCTAAGACGAGGACATCTGATGATATTGTATTTCAAAGTAGCTGCCTCTTGGAGGTCTGCTTATTTGGTAGGGCTCACTGAAACAAGAGAAACTCAAGCTCCATCTTATCCTTGGCTACCACTGATACCACCTCCTACGAGGCTTCTGCATAATGTCATTTTTGCTGGAACTGATATCCTTTGTATTTGGGGCTAAATAACCAATATATGTGAGAGACACTTGATTTAAAAAAGAAAAAAAGAAAAATAAAAAGCAGGAAGCAAATGAAAGCTGCTGCTTGAAGGATGTGACAGGGCTCATTCTGAAGTGGTCTTCTCACATTACTGCACGTACTTTGTTTTGAAATGACCCTTTGCAGCATCTTTTGCTCCTTTTTGACTGTATATGTATGTGACATGCCGCAATTTCACTAAATTATTAATGCAGAGGATGAGAAAAGCCTGTGTGAATAGCTGAAGCGCATCACCTACTTGTTTTTGATGTTTTCCAATCTTGTACAGAAACACATTTGGCAAGAGACCTGTATAAATAGTTCATAGCTCAGTGAAGTCAGTCACTTGGTGTCAAGGCACCATGAATGTTTCTGCAACGGTTATCCAAAGGCATAGCTGAATGCCCATGGTGCAATGGCTTTTGCTGTGAGAGAGAGATGACTTGGCACAGAACTAGCATGATAGCTGGCAGTTTGAAGACACCTATTTATGTCAAACTGAAAGAGAGGAGATTTAGATTAGATATTAAGAAGAAGTTCTTTACTGTGAGGGCGGTGGTGCACTGGAACAGGTTACCCAGAGAAGTTGTGGGTAGGCCCCCATCCCTGGCAGTGTTCAAGGCTAGGTTGGACGGGGCTTTGAGCAATCTGGTCTAGTGGAAGGTGTCTCTGCCTATGCAGGGGGTTGGAAATACTTCAGAATCTGAAAGGATGAGCAGGCTTTCAGCAATTTTCAGCTTGTACTTCTTTTTGCTGCACAGAGGCAGGTCAGAAAGTGACTGTGTGGCCATGGACAGATACCCCAGCAGAGAGCTGCTATATGCTTGGGTGCTTCTTTCTTGGGTTTCCAGTGTTGAAGAGATTTCTCCATCCTTTTTGAATGCTGAACTTGAAATATATTTTAGGATATTCTTCATATTTATTATATGTGATAGAGCAAACACCATTCAAAATAGTACTGAATATGCCAGAAATAAGGTTTGCATATATTTGAGATGAACAAGATAGTTTCATCTCATCAGCATTGTTTCCATACATACCTTTTGGGCAGCATCCACAGAGGTTGTTGTCCAAAAGTAGAAGAATATTGCATAGAAATGTTTACGATGATGGTTACTGTAATAGATAAACCTGATTTTTAGCAAGTGCAGTAGATTTGCATGAAAAATCTGAATTATGTACTTGAGTCCTCATCACAACAGAATTTGGCTGTAATTCGGTATTCATCCTGGATGAAAGTTATTAATAGTAATTATCTCAAGGAAGAATTTTCATGAGTCTATTCCAATTTTCAGTGAGCGTCCCTTCTGGAAAAAAAACTCCTTCTGAAATATATGGAGATTGTTTTTCACCCAAATAATTATTATTTGCTACATTCATCTTCTTTTGGTATTGCTATGGAAATCATGGCACCGTCAGAGAGACTATGATTTCATTTTCACTTTCTTTTTGTACTGCATGTAATACTGTGTCCAATATTTGCACATGAATTGTTAATACCACCAAGGGAATAGATGTATTGTGATTCAGACAATAACTGTAAAATTTGGTATTGTGGCTGCATTTACAGAAAGTAAAGAGCAACTGCTTTGGGAATGTCAGCAGGGCTTTACTGCAGCAACTGGGCTTTGACCACAGGTACGATCCACCTGTAATCAGTCCCCCAGTGCTTTGAGCTCCACCGAAGTGCTCATCTCGATCGAAAATTCTCATGGTCTCACCAGCAGGTGGAAGCAGAGAAAAAAAGCCTCCACAAGGCTCTTGCCTGCTTCCGTGCTATTCACAAAGCTGTTTTCTTCTAAAATTGCAAACCATTAGAGGATATAAAATACTATATCATTTCGGTGAGTCTTGCATCTGGTCCATAACAGCCCGATCTGTGTGATTTTTAAAACAGCTTCCTCTGTTGTTTGTTACCAGTGGGATTTTTTTCTTTGTTTAGTTTTTCCCTACTTTCATGCATCGTAAGCAACAGGAAAGGAAATTTGTGCCTAGACCCTATGTTTTGCATTGCTATTTATTCAATTGACTTGCTGTTTCCCTGAAATATAAAAGGCGTTTGTTAAGCATAAAGCATGATGTTAGGTACATAGGTTCAATAATCAGTCAAGTCTACTGTGGTAAAAACGTTGGCAGTATCAAGATAAAGGTTAGGTGTTTAGGGTCCTGTGATACCTCTTTTAAAGCTATGTTTTCAGTAAATCATACTCATCTACTAGAAAGTGCTGTTGCCTTCTGTCCACTCCTCCCCATCTTCTCTTGTAAGTAAATAAAGATGATAAATACTGGCATTGATGCGTGGCCCTGGGTATGGTGTAGTGAGAAGGTTTGCAGGGGAAACTGCACGAGCCTCCAGGTTTGTGGGAACAGGCATCCACACCAGCAGGGATGTACCACTGATGGCTCCTTGGAATCAAAAACTGTCTTGGGCTTCTGCGCATGTGCATGGAGCTTTGCATGGGAGAGCCCTGCTCATGGTGAGGCTCCTGGAAAGCTCTGGGAACCTGGTTATGGTCACTGGGTCTGAGGTGGGCTTTGAGTCATGATCATGGTGTGTGGTCAGTCAGAGCTGGAAATTCATCTCTATAGACTGTGTTGCTGTCACATGACTTGTTTTTGTTCTTTGTTGAGAGTTAAAGTTTTAATGCTCTGATTTGTATGTCAGATACTTGGTGATGTCTCATAGGACTGTGACTCTCATAAATTATGCATATGTGTAGGCACTCATTTAAATCATGGTGGACAGTGGTAAAGCAGTGGTCATCTTCAGTTTGGAAATGGAAGTGATACCATTGTTCTGAATCAGTGTAAGTTGATAATAAAATCTAAATGTATATCATGATTCTTTTTCCCCAAGAAATAGTTTAATTTCATTGTAATTGCAGTACATTTTAGCTTTATAATTTCCAAGTATTGGCACTCTTTGCAGAGGGAAGGGGGAAACATTAGAAAAGGAAATAAATACAAAAATGTAATGCTCTGTGCATAATAAAAGTGCATTTAAGCTTTAACATGTCTCATAATCAGTCAGCCATTTCATATACTGATGTGTTCCTGAGCTCAAACACTGTAAAGGGTAGTATCAATGTGAAACCCAGAAAGAGAATAAAGATCCCAAATCGGGAATCAGTCCATTGGTTTAACGGGTCTTTCTGTCTTTCTCAGTGTTAAATGCTCCATGCTAGAGAAATTTAGGAGCAGGAGATGACAAACTTCCTTGTGCTTAATCTGTGATGAGGAAGCTCTGTGTATATTTTATAGCAGAAAGGCAGTCAACATTAATGTTTTGGATAAGGAGCCAGCATAACTGATTGACAGAAGTAGAAAGGCAATGACCCTTGCTGTTTAAGCTGGAATAAAATATCAGGTCAAAGACCCAATCATTCTGATAATGGCTATAAAAGCATCCCTGAAAACTGGATTATTTTTTTTTTCCCCATAGTGAATGATTAAGACATTTTTATATTCTTAAAATATTTACGGATTTTTATTATTTTATATACAGAAAGAAAGTTTCTAACCTTGATAGAGTCATCTGAGGCATAATAGAGCTCTCCTCATTAGTTGTTCTTACTCTTTTAATAAGAGTGATCTTCATATCAATCCTCAGTTTATGAATTGTAATAGAGCTGCTGTAACAGTAGTAATTGGTGAAATTAGTTTGGATGGTTGCATTAATATTCATGCATTCCTGAAACAGCACTGAGCTAATTAGGATCTCTTCCTTCTCTATTATGGTGGCAAAATGGGACAGAATAAATCTTGGAGGTTAACTTCTGGGCTGAATGTGATCAAAAGCCTGAGATACAAAATGTTTCTGTCAGCATACGCTGAAGCCACATCATTGCTGGAAATGAGGGTTGCAGATGCACCCAAGCCCAAGTGAGGGTGTCCATAGGAGACCTACAAGATTGTGCATATGAGAAGGATGTGGAAGTTTGCTTCTGGGGAAAATTGAAGTGATGCTGTTCACTGTAATTATGCTGCAGTAAGCAGGAGAGAGCGGCCAGGAATCTGTGGGGAATACTCCTCTGCATTGGCCTAGATATGGAATAGGTGGTCTGAAAGACTGTTTCTGACTCTAATTTCCATGCTCCTAGAAGGCACCAATGGAGGAGCTGAATTTTTCCTGCCTCTTTTAATGAGTTTTGCTGTAATTTTTTTTTTTCTTCTTCTTATTGAGAGCAGTAAAATGACCATAGTGAAGTTGCTTCTGTCAGGGGACAACAGAAAGGGGATGGAGTCATCTCTTTCTGCATTACTTCTTATTCTGCTGCTTTGTCCTGCTGTATTTTGTAATGTATGTGTAAGGGAAGGAGCTCTAAAGCAGAGGGGTTGAGAGTACATTGCTGGGGAAGAGTGGCATGTTGTACACAAAAGCTGTAGGTCCCCAAGGGAGGTTCAGATATCCCTCGGGTTGAGAAAATCATGCAATCATGTCTCATCTCCTAATACTGAAGACCAAAGCTCCTGTGCTGTATTCCCCTAGGCAGGTGGGAGTGATGGTTCCTCGAGCCCAGGAGAGCAGCCCTACAGCACAGGTTGGCTGTGCTTCCATCTGCCATATCCAGATTCCCGATGGTTGGTAGCTGGGGTACCTGCACCAGGGTAGGGATCTGTAGGGATGAAGAGAACCTCATTGAGATATCTGCAAGGCTCTTGCCATCTCACTAATTAAAAAGAAAATTGTTGAGAGGGATGTCGAAAGAGTAAATACAGGTAACACGCCAGTCTGTTTTTCCAGCCTGGGAGAAAATAGGAGTGGAGTGGGGGAAGGAGCTGATTCAAAGGCCATTTGTCTCTTCTGTGATACACCGTGCTGTGCCAGGCACTGTGTCTTAAGAGTGTTAAATTGATTTGCCATTTCCCTGTGGTTTGGATACCTGGAGTAGCAAAAACCCCTCTCATCTGTACCCTGGTGCGCACTGTGCCAGACATGCTGTCCTGAGTTTGCAGGTGACTGAAGAATGTGGTACCTCTGTTGTACTGACTGTTTTCTTGAGCTCTGTATAGGATTGCTCTCTCCTTCCTCTGTTTCCCTGCTTCACCATCCCATATGGGTTAAGGTGCAGCAGTCAGGGCTTCCACTGGAGCCATGATCAGGCTGGGGAGACAGAGTCCCCAAGAATGTACAAACACCCACAGGCACTAGGAATGCAACTACATAACAGCTATATAACAATTACTTTAAATTCCTTTTTTTATCCTTGACACAAAGGGGTAGATATGTGCTTCCATCATCCTTTTTCACAAACAAGTGAATAAATAAAATAAAGCCATAAATGATTTGAGCATTCTCTTGAAGGCTTGAAAGGAAAAAAATAAGAAGAAAATACTATTTGTTATATTTTTAAAGACTTGAGAGCCTCTGGGATACCATAGTTATGGAATTGGTGTAAGCACCTAGATAGATACAAATCTGCTTGTGTGGACTAATGTAAATGGACCAGGACAGTAGGCAAGTGAAAAGTATTTCTGTTTATCTAGTTTCCTGTCAGCTTTCTGTTATTAAACATGGTGATTTCCAAGCTGTCAACATGGATGTTAAAATCTTCTGGCATTGCTGGCGATGAAACAAACCACAGGAAAACAAAGCCCGCAAATCAAGCAGCTCCCACGCATGTATCCCACGTGCAGGGAGTGCCAAGTGCTTTGCCCAGCAGCCCCAGTCCAGTGAGTGGGGGACACTGAGGGCTGAAGCATGGGGAATCTGCTGGCTGCAATCTGTGCAGCTGAAGGCTTTGTGGCACCCCGGCTGGCTACAGTGAGGTCCTGCTCCATGCCCAAATGTGTAGTAATGAGGCCACCTAAGCAGTAGGTATTGAGTTAGTGAAGAGGGGCTGACAATCATTTGAGCAGCTCCTCAGCGGCTCCAGAAAATCACAGCAAAAACCAGTGAGCACCTTGGTAAGCAGTGCAGAGAGAAGTTTTGCGGGATCACTGAAGTTTCCAAGCCCAGAGTGGTAGCCAGCATCCTCAAAGGAAGCAGGGCTGGCTTTGAGGGGGCTGCTCATGGGGAACTGGCTGCTGGAGGGCTCCCCAGCCTCAGGACAGAGCTGCTGCTGCCTCCCTCCTCCCCAACTGACAGCTGTCATTCCTGAGCTATTGACAATAATGTTCCTGCCATTTAATGCCTGCCAGTGATCTGTCAACTAGCAGCAATGCATAACTAACTAAGGATACTCCCAGAGCACTGTTATTTAGGAGGGAGAGGAGGAATAGAAGAAAAGAAAGAGGCTTGAGTCATTCAGTTGTGACCATATAATGACTCTGTATACAAATTAGATGGCTTCACATAGTGCTTATCTAAATTAGGTTGCCATTTTACAATGCTAATTTTCCTGTTGGTTGCTTGCAGAATGCAGCATTTCAAAAATTCCCGTGCTTCTTGGCTCCAAAAATGTGGCATGATGCAGAGCCTAAGTAAACTGCAGGGTTAGCATAACCTACTGAGCTTCAGTGATGAAATGCTTCCTTGATCCTTTAGAACAGCTTGTAAGGTTGATAACTGTGACTGCAGTAATTAGTAGCAAGTCTACAGATCTTGATGAAGTATGCACAAGGGGCTTGTTCCTTTCCGCAGTGCTTTTACCCTCCAGAGGAATAAATAACTGGAGGGAAGGGAACTGAAAAAAAAGCAATGAAGTAGGAACTAAAACGCCTATGCTCCTTTCAAAAGCTGACACCTAGGAATCTGATAGACACTTGCAAGATCTAAGTGTAAAAAGGTGGCATTTAAATCCTGATAAAAATCCTGTTGTGCCATGGTGTCAGAGCAGGAGGTGCAGCAAAGCAACAGGAATCATGTGCTAAGCGTCTGAAAAAATATCTGGATTTTCATTTGTCACTCGTGCTTTATTATGGCTTATCACACAGAAATAAGACAGTGCCAGTTTACCTCTTTCTAGGGAGGTTCACATTATGAGCCCTGGCATTTAGCGTTCACGTAGATACTTCTTTCATTAAAAATGCTAAAAATATTTCAAGTGGAGAGTCAAGATCCCTTCACATCCCCCTCCCTACCCTATTCCCTGTCTTCTTCCCTTCCTTTTCCCCCCTCCTTTCTCCTTCTCTCCCCTCTCCTTGTTCTGTGAAATTGGTGCTGGAAGGGCCAATCCGTTCTTGCACTGAGTTCAATCACTGAGATGGCTTTAGGCTTCTGTAAACATGGGTCATGGAGCTTGTCTTAATTTCTGTCAGCAAGGATGATGTGCCAAGCATTTCCCTGCTGGTCAGGGACTAATAGGGAAAATCACATCCCATCACCACCATCAAAATGAACTCTTCTTCTCATGAACCTTGCTGCACTGCTTAATTTGTTCTGGTGAGAGCTGCTGAAGACCTGCTGTATTCAGTTGCTCAAAATGATCTGACACCTGACATTTTGCATAAACTTTCTTCTAGAAATATGCATTCAATGAGAAGTAAAAAAAATACAGAAATTTAGGGTATTAACTGCACATGCATAAACATGAGGTGATCTCCAAAATCATGATGCTCATTTTAATATGATAAATACAGATGCACAATTATTTGCAGAGCACCATTCATTGCGGTGTTAATTTTGTGCATCAGAGCTTCAAGCTGTGTAATGTGGTTAAGCTCCATTGAAGCCAATGCCAATTTTCACCAGCTGAGGATTTGATGCTCTACATACGATGTTTATTTCATAAAAGGGAAAATATATGGTCTTGTATAATTCCTTCTTGCCTGCAGGTTTTCTTCTGCTTTGCCTCCATAGTTTGCTTGCTTCATGTGGTTCCTGAAAGTAAACAGGTTGCTCTGCTCTGTTGGGTTTGGTGCATGAGTACCTTGCAGGATAAAACTCTAAATAATGATGAGCGCAATGAACTCCAGCATTAGCAGCCTGTTACATAGAGAAGAGATCTTGAAATATTTAGAGTTTTTCAGAAATGGGCTCTGAACCTTTTATCTTTGGAGCCTTTCAGGGTCAGAGCGGTCTCTTTTATCTTCACAAAGCTCACTTGCCCTGTGCATGGATCAGCTAAAAAATCCTATGCAAAACATAAGACATAAGTGCCAGCAGAATTCCCACAACTGAAAGAGTCAAACATGGAAGGAAAGGTTACAAAATACAAAACTGCCCATGGAGCCCCTTAGTTTGATCTCTGAGAGTTTAGAGCCAACTTGTAGATGCAGCAATGAGCCAGTCAAGGTGCCCATTTGGTGCCAGAGAGAGCCCAAGCTGTCAGTTTGTTGAAGAAAAAGGTGTACCAAATTTTGACATGTGGGTCCTCCAGGTACTGTTCAAAGTTCCAGAGTACCTGTATCCTTCCTGCTAAAGGAATTGCAAGAACAAAGCTGTCAAGTTTAGTTTGAAACTGGGTAAACGTGGTTTTATTTGCACTTGTTTTGCTTCTTTCATTTCAAAATACAAACAATCCAGCTATATGCAGCTATGAGAGCATACAAAAGGTCAAGTCTATTATAACAAACTGGACCTATTTTACTCTGGGTGTGCACTTTGCATAGGTGTTGTCTTTAATTAACAATTGCATGCAGTATCTGGTATATTGAATACTGACAGTCATTTACACCAGATTTGTACACGTGAAACTTCAAAAGACACTTGGTAGAGAATTGTGATCCTTTTTTAATGACCAAAAATTATGTTATGACGGACTGGCTGGTTCAGTAATGGTAAAAGAAAGGCAGATGAGGAGTAGGAACGGTTGTTTTATCCATTGAAAATGTCTGTTGGTACGTATTATTTAGGATTAGTTTCATTATAGATATGTACGCGCATTTTCTTGAAGGACAAGAAATTTTCTGTACCATTTTGTTGGTCCATGCAGCTATAAATGTTTCTTATCTGTATGATTTTACAGGAATGCCTGAAATTGCTTGGGGAAGAAATATTTCTGTTCTGGTAAACTGCTGCCCCAAATTGTATGTGTTACCTTCTTTTAAACAGAAGCTTGAAGTAATCAAGAGTTTGTATTTGGTTCAAGGAAACTCAGACTTAACAAGGCTATTAAAGGCTAATAATGATAAAAATAATTGCATGAAGAACACAGGACATTTCTGCAGCTTTCCATAATCCTTTAAGCGAATCAGTTTACCGGCACTCCTTTGACACGAGTTCTTGTCTGTGATGTGTTGCCGTATGAGAGATAAGGAAGAGAGTTGCATCCATTGCATCACCCAGTACTTCACCAGCTACACTGGCTCTGGTTCACAGCAGTCGGAGCCAAGGCATCCTGCTGAGATGCATCAGGCTGAAGCACCAGCAGAAGTTCAAAAAGGAGCCCTGTGCGGAGTTGCATTGCGTATGAGAATGTTTCAGAATTATTTTCACATGGAGGTGAAACAGGAGCTGAAAATGTATAGTTTCTATGAGAAGGAGTGTGAAATATATAAAAAGGGAAATAAGAGGCCACTGAGGAAGGAAAAGTATTCTCTTGGGTTATGAAAGTAAAGCAGCAGCATGGCTGCTGCAAGGAGCTGTCTTGGTAGCAAAAGGATTTTCCTGCAGCCCAGCTGGTGCTAGTGACCCAGGGAAGTTTTGGTGTCTCTGTGGACTGAGGGCTGAGGTGTCAGTGGAGCAGGCCAGCAGCTTCCCTGTGTCAGAGAGCTGAGTCCAGGGGCTGAACAAATTTGCTCCCCTCTCTCTGTTTTGTCAATATTCTTTATATTTGTGAAAATACTCTATAAGCCGTGCAGCTTTTTTGGAGTGTTCCTTGTTGCATAGAGTTCTCTGTAGGCTCCTTTCCGCTCCCTTGCTCTGGGCTTGCTGCAGTGTGAGTGAAGAAGTTGGTGGCCTCTGCAGTGCAAGTTTCATCAGGGTGCTGAAAGACAGAGCTGTTAGGGACCTTTAAAAATACCATAATACATTTCTATATCTATAGGTTGCTTCTGCATGTGTCTAATAACAGGGCCCTTAGAAATTAATTTGGATTAATTAGAATGTCTGGGCACTCTTGTGATAAAGACATGCCGAGTAATTATCCAGTGTCCAGAATAATCTATCAAGCTTGTGAAGTGTAAGTCTGAAAATTATTCTCCCCTAAATATTTGTCTTTCTAGCTGTATTTCTGTTATTAAATTTGTTTTCCCACAAGTTAGATAAGAAGAAATGTAATTATTTAGCTGACAAGCTTAATGTTGAGGTGAAGAAAACTTGTGAAGGTAAAAGTGTGATTGCCTTGTATTTTTCCTGTAATAATACATAAATATTTATATACATAGAATTACATGGTGATGATGCACTTCTTTAAAGGCCAGAGATGAAATATAAGGAAATAAAAAGTACAGATATTCATTGAAACGTCATTATGCTCTATAATTCTTGTATATGTAGTTGAAGAAATGTCAAATACAGATTTCTCCCATAATTATAATCCATTCACACTTACATCTCCTCTCGCCGCATTTCTTTGCTCTCCCTTATGTCTAAAGTCTGTGTCCTAAAGGACCTTGTTCGATTTCTTAGGCTCAGAGTGCATAACAGGCCTTTTTACTCCTGATGATATTTATTTTGGATTAAAGAAAATATAGACTCAAAGACAGCCTAAATATAATCACGCAGTCTCCCTGATGAAACCCATCCTCGCACTGAGGGTCAGCGAGGGTCCGTACAGAATTGCCTCTTAAACTTTCCAAAGGAATATGAAATGCTGCCAATGACTGTCATATTTCAAAGGAATAAAGTTTTGCCCTTGTTGGCGATGAAGTGGAGCATTTTGTCATGTCCAAGTGGTCATCTCGACAGTCTCTGCCTCTCCCTCTTCCTCTGCCATGGTGCTTGTCCTTGGGAGATGAGCAGGCAATGTCTTGGGTGTAAAGCCACGGAGAAACAGTGGCAGATGCCAGTCAGGCAGTGGAATTGGGCACCACCGGCTGTGCAGAAACCTGGGCTCTTGCATCAAAGAGAAGCTCTCAGGAGAAGACAGTGACTGCAAAGGTTAATAGTCTAGGGAGCATTTCCAAGGAGGTAAGGGCAAAGCTCTTCAGGCCAGAGAGATTGGAAAACCAGATGGGATATGATTACAAATATTGAGACATGACAGATTCCTAAAGAAAGGATTATGGTCCTCACAATCAGGTACGATTTCCTACCTGATACAGTCTGTGTCAGTTGGTGCTGGAAAGCTGTAGTTCACCAGGAGAATATCCTTTAGGAATCCTGGCTTTGAATGCCTCCAGGTAATGACCAGCATTATACTTGTATTGTTCTCATGCAACCTGTAGTTCCAAGGTTAGTCCTGCCATCTTTTTACAGTAAACCATTTTACATGAAATTGCTTTTGCTATGGGTTAACAGCCATATTTTTCCTCTGGTAGAGTTGTCATGGCTACAGCAGGAAAAAACTTTTAATAGAGAGATAGAAATAATTTATCAAGGATTTTGTTAGAAGAGCAAATTATAATATTCTTGACTACTGCTTTAGTACTAATGAATGCATCTGAATCAAAGGCCTACAAGTGCTATTCTTAAATGGAGACTTTCCTCCAGATATCTGAAATTGGGAACACCTTTTCTCATATCTTTATTAAAATTGTATATAGGAATTTCCTGTTCACCACGCTATTTGTAAGGAATATGAGATAAAAATATGTAGTTATTTTCTTCCCCACACTATTTTTCACTTGCTTAAGGCAACAGGTCTTTGCTCCATGTACTGGCTGCCATGAAACTCAATGCATTTTGGGTGCTTTGAAATGCTATTCTGTATTTCATAACGTAAAAGAAGGCAAGAGTGTTGTCTAAAAAAAAAAATACCCAAACCCAACAACTTGGTTTTTACCCTTGAGTTCATACAGTCCATAATTGTCTCTAGCAGTTGGAATTAATTTATGACAGGAAGGAAAACTAACACTACAGTCAGACACGGGATAATCTGCTCTACATATTCAGTCTCATCCTGGTAGCTACTACTGAGTATTAGACATGTGTATAATATTCAGAATGTTAATCACTAGCTGTGACATGTTTCCGTGTTTCTCTTATCCCCACATGCAGTGCCATGTGTGGGTACTAAGGTGCCTATGCTCTCTGGCAGTGTGCCAAAGTGTTGCAGGTGCATTGGGTGGCTCTGGCTTAAAGGGAATTTATGCTATTTGATAATGCTGGAAATGCTTGCAGAGGTGACGCTGTTCCCATAATGCAGGCCTATGTTTTGGTATGGGGAGGTCTGTCACTTTGATCATAAACAAAGGTGCGTTTTCTAGCTCTGTAATCATAATTTCCAGTTGTAGTTAACCATGGTTTCAGCCTGGGCATCATCTGTAGTCAGTGCAGAGAGCACTGTTTCCAGGACACAAGGAAAAAGTGGAAAAACCTGTTGAAGCATGTAGGTATGAATGACCAGAACTGAAGTAAGAGATTTGAAGACGAATTTACACATACTCTTTTTAACCCAGCGTTTTGCTCTGGTGTCAACCTTTTAGTGATGTGCTAAGACAAAACAAAATAGTTTCAGCTTAAACAAAACCATTCAGACAACCACAGTGTGTGAGCACCTTAAAAACATACCTTTCTATATTATTTGACACACTTTAAAATGCAGGAATAGTTCCAATATCATGTGGAAGTAAATAAGGGCAGAAGCGAGCTCCAGAAATTCTCTTTGAAACACCATTTTACTGCTTGAAATGCAGCTGTGATATCCTTGTGGGTTTTTTTGTAGAGGATCTAGGAGAGGGATGCGGGAGGAAGTCTCATTCTGCAAGAATCTCCATTAAAATAAAGACCATTTGGAGACATCTTTATGAGTATAGATTCTTAATTTTGCAGTATCTGATCAGTCATTCACAGGAAGTCAGTTTTGCTCATCATGAGATTCAGCTGCTTACTGAAAGTTTAACTTTACAATGATGCGGTAAATAAGCAGTTACTATAGATAAAGCTGTATTGACAGATTTTAGATGTGTTACTCTGCAAAGACAAAAGCCCATAGGCTTTTTTCTCCTTGACGATAAGACACTTTGCTATATTAAAAATTTAGGAATAAATGTTCAAATCACAGCCTTATTTTCCAGAACATAAACAGGGATGCTCATCTAGAAATGCAATTATGAGATATGCTCAAATACTAACTCAACAGCTTTCATTTAAGCTAATAACTAAGCTTTGAAGGATGGTTGTTTCTCATTGTGCCCCATTGCAATTTGTTTCTGCTGTACTGGGTTTGTGTGCGTCTGTTTGCATATTACTTTCAGAAAGCTATGTTATGCTATTGAGCTTTTCTATATTTCAGCCTGTCTGTTGAACAAGTCTTTACTGTTGGTGTCTACTTTCAAAATCAATGAGATTTATACTTGCAGATTAAAACGTTTTAAAATATGCATAGACAATATAAGGTTCAATTATATGTTTGCAATGAGTGGAGTAATGTGTACACATAAATAAACCATAAAAGCTGCTTTGCTGTGTTTATCTAATGGTTCTGATTTATTTTGAAAATAATTAGAATTTGTGAGTCCGTTTTGCAATGTCTGAGCTGCTATCACTGCAAACATTTTTATACTTCTATATATATACACCTGGTGTACATACATAACTTCTCTGTCTGTTCACAGTGAGTTCTCAGTTTTTGGAAATGCAGAGAGTGTACAGGAATGATAGATGTAAAAAGAAAGGACAGCAAATCTGCCTAGTGCTGTCATGTCCCTTATGTGAGTGTAGGGGATGTACAGACCCTGGTTCTGTGCTCAGCACTTCTTCGAATAATTGAAATGATCCTTCTGAGAATGCCTTGCTGGAGGTAAATCTGCATGCTGTAGGAAATAGGCTTCATCACCCAAATGATTTTTCGTCATCCAGAAGATCTCAAAGTGCATGTTCAGACCATGTAAGAGTCAGCCATGCTCTCTGCCTCCCTCTGCTTTGTTGTGCAAGATTTGGAAAGTCTTGATGTCAGCCTTTCCAGACTGTGAGCCTTCTCCTATCCTTTCCCATTCCCAAGCACCTGATGGGTTAGACAACCATTAATCTTATTCTTAGCAATGTGGTACAAATACAGCATTTTTGACACAATTCATTTCACAATCTGTAGCATTTAATGGACAGACCTTGGTTTCTTCCCATTGAAATACCACTGCCTGTTTTATCTGCTAAAGATAACACTTAGGCTGTGGTAGAAGTAAACAGCCCCAAAAGTAGATTCAGCCTTAGTACAAACACAAAGAATACAGAATATGCCTCTTATAAGATTGTTCTTTCTCTCTCTTTCATACAATATCTTTGTAATTATGTTTTAGGCATTGTAGTATGTCATGGGATTAAGTTGTGGAGGAATATCCACATGTGTTGTTTGTAGGCTGAATTTGAATCGCAGCTTGAGATTGAAAAGACTATTGCTGCATAAGCAGCTTTGTTTTACCAAATGATTACAAAAATGTGGCCTTTAGAAAGGTTATAGGGTCCCTATACTCCCATCACCTGACATGAGTTCAGCTAAAAATTGGCGTGAAGTATTAGCTCATAATAGGCAAGATCCTTTGCTGCTTTGTTAAGATTTCAAATTACCTCTAGCAGAGTACCATCTATTATTTTAATGCTGTTCTCCAGCTTTCATTTTATCAGAGCTGGAGATAAAATATGAAGAGCTGTGCATTCTTGCATTGCAATGGATGGGCAATCACCACTGATATTTTAACTGATGTATCCTAGGAGGAATATTCCAGTTAGTATTGCAAAATCAAATGTGCTGTGCTGGTCATATCTCATCCACGAGATCTGCAAACCAGTAAAGCTTTATTGCCTTGCCAGTTTATAAGCAAGGCAGCTAAAATTCTTAAGTTAAATATTTCACTTAAAAACATTAAGTGCTGAAGTTTCATAATAGTACATGTTCCTTTGTCTTTATTGTCAATAATCTCTATGGTACAGTGAATAAATATTTCTGCTTGAAGACAGGAGCTGTAAGAGGCTGCCATCACATGTGTTCATTGTGTCAACAGGGGGAAAACTTTGGCTTCTGTCTTGCATACACTTGTGCTGCCTGCATCAGGGGTGTGCAAGTGAATCGCTGTGACATGCAGAGGGATAGGGGAGTTTTAAGTCCACCTGTGTGCGATGAACTGTCAGCACAGTACAGGCTGCACAGCTCATCAGCTGTCGTAGGGACTGATGGCTTCAAGGCGATCTTCCCTCAAGATAAAGAAGGATCTTCATGTATCTAGGACTGGAAATAAGAATAAGAAGGTATAAATTAAATTTTGAATTTAATATTACTGAATCAAAATATAGATAAACCAAGAGAAATTCTAATGTAAGTAATAAAAATTAATCTACTTCAGAGAAGTGATAACTTAGAAGTGATCTTTTTCATGATTATTCAAACTCAACTTTATTCCTGAAGAGGAATTTTCAAACACAAATTGAGCAAGTGTGTATCTGAAAATCTTTTTCCATTGCAGTGCAAATTCAAATACTGATTTCTTGTGATTTTTTTTATTTTTCAAAGAAATGTTTGAAAGCAAAAGAGTTCCAAAGTATGGCAATTTCTTGGAAAAAATAACAATTCAGGTGGTAACAGTTGGCCTCTAAGCACAAATATTACCTGCAAACACAAAGAACCTATTTTTTATTGTTGCAGGTGTGCTGTAACACAACAGCTAGGAAGTATTAAGGAACATGATGTCTTTTGATACACAGGGGAGCACATTTTTGTCTCTTAAAGGAGTAGCCTTAAATATGTAGAAAGCTTTTGTGACAGCATATTCTGATACTTCTATTTAACTAGTTCTCTAAAGGGTACTAACTGAAAGAACAGTTGAATTCCCTGTGGGCCTCACCTATTTCTAAAACAATGCGCAATATTGACAGCGGTGTTGAAATGCTGTTCTGATTTCCTCAAAGGTGTTCTATTTTTGTACTAGCAGTAGTTTGGGAACCATGCTTTCTGGTACAGTTTGGTCCAAAGGTTTGAATTAATTATTTTTAAGTGAAAGAAATGTTTTAAATCGGTTCAGAAACCCTGCTCAAAGGAGTTTGATTGTAAAGAATGCTCTTTGCCCATGGAAAAGACTCATAGGGCCACGGTATGGTTTGGGTTGGAAGGGACCTTAAAGCTCATCTGTATCCAACCCCACTGCCACAGGCAGGGACACTTTTACTGGGCCAGGTTTCTCAGAGAGCCCTGGTCTAGTGGAAGGTGGACAGCCTGGAGCTGTAAATCTCAAAGCATTCAGTGACCTAAGTTATATCTACATTGCTGCTTTGTGACTTTGTTGGCTTTTCCATTTGCAGTAGGTCTTTGAGGAGGTCTTCTGTGGCTATGTATTCGATACAAAGGTAATGTAGGTGCCCTTGCCTTAGGGACAAAAACTTGGAATTGCAGCCATGCTTTATGCTACCCACTTTGCTCATGTACCTCCTCCTACTGGGTAATAGATAAGCATGACTGATATGACTTCTTTCTTTTTTTTTTTTCCTTTAGTTTGATTCAAGTGTGTTCTGGTGATGTAGGAGAGCCAGAAATTGACTGGTCAAGTGGGAGCAGGTTAAAACACCTTCAGGCATAGGGAATGGGAGAATCTTGCTCTGAGAGGGAAGCAGTGTCATAAAAGAGATTTTTATAAAATTTCATTTGTGCCTGTGTAGGAAGACAAGCGAGCCTGTAGGTTCATTATAAATTGGCTCAGTATAAGCATTTGTAGAGCTAAGCCACTTGGAATACATTTAGTGAAATCTGGGTGTCTGTCTTTGTGTGCCTGAACACCCTAATGCACAGACTAGGCAAATGAAAGTGTTAATGATGAAAATATAAATGGTCAATCCTTATTCCACTATATGTAAACTTGAGACAAGTGCTGTGTCCTTATTTATGAGAAGGACAGTATTACAGCCTCACAAGGAGATGAGATGCTTATTTTCGTGCTATGACTAGATTTCATTAAAATTGTGGCTCTTGGTTTCAAGTCAACTATCCAAGGATCTTTTAGCCTTTAAAAGCTCAGAGATCACCTCCTATTCTGCAGTTGCAAAAATCCAAGCTATGCCATAAGCATTGTTGTCACACATAGACCTAGTTCTAGGCACAGGTCATCAAGATAAAATATAGGGATATTTCATATTTATGGACACATCTTATTTTACTTTGTGTTTATAATGTTTTTCTTCCTGCTTTCTGAATTGATAAAGTGCTCCCATGAGCCATGTGGACAGCACTAATTGCTGTAATTCTTGTTCCCTTAATTGCTACAATTATTTTCTTCAAGAGTACTTTCTTCTCCTAGAAGAGGAAGTGAGAGACCTTGCAGGTACAGAAAATACTCCCAGCTTGCCAACATTATTCAGGATGTCTTTCAGCTTTAGTGCTGTGACAGTTACGCTGGTGACAAAGGTTGGTTTATGTGCCTGGAAATGGGCTCTTTCATATGCTCTTTTCAGGTTTAAAATGAATTAAAAAAAAAAAAAAGGCATTAAATTAGAAGGCCAGTTATTTGAGTAAACCAAACTAGCTTTGGAGGCATTTGTTTCAGTAATGGATTGCATCCATTCTAATATTGGTAATCAAGGAGTTGTGAATTTTAAAAGGTCTTATTAGCCAGAACCATCACTCTGGAAGGACAAGAGTACACTATGTTGCTCCTTATTGTCAGGATGCCAGAGCAGTGGTGCATTGCTGTCAGAACAGCTTTGTTAAGGTCTATTACTGCACTGTTCAGTTACAGTAAGTATTTTGATAGGACTGGCCTTCCCTCTTAATTTCCATCCAATAATCTGCATGGAGCTTCTAATGTGTATTCAGTGTGTGTTGAGCCGAAGTCTATGCTTCACAGCAAGACAATTCAGTGAAATGAAACTACAGGTAACTTCTCCCTGTAGTTTCATGTGCTTTGTTCATCCAATACCCTTCCTGACAATACTTTATTCTCCTGTCACTGTCACTCTTGAACTAACTGATACTGAGAGATCTACAAAGCAGTGACCTCATCCAGTTTTTCACTGACAATTTGTCAAGAACACCTATAGCTCTTCCTAAGGATGGAATTTTGCTATCCTACTTGAAAGAAAAAAAAAGAAAGGCGCTTACACAAGGCATTACTTGAAAGAAAAGAAAAGAAAGGCGCTTACACAAGGCATTGGAGCTCTGACATAGGCCCAAGACTGTGGATGCTGGGCACTTTGACAGTCTCTCGTTAAAGCTTTCCTGAAGCTAGCTTCCAGTTTCTCCTGATATCAGGAAAACTGGCTACCCTGGATTTGGAGAAGACTGAGGTTCTTAGTGACTTCTTTGCCACAGTCTTCACTGGCAAATGCTCTGACCACACCACCCAAGTCCTGGAAGGCAGATGCAGGGACTGTGAGAATGAAGACCT
>WYDI02008721.1:0-14731 GCA_009867235.2 Psittacus erithacus | reverse complement strand
CAGCCGCAGCCCCGGCCCGGGCGTCCGCGCTGCCCTTGCGCCCCGGCACCCGCAGCGCCCCGGGACCGGGCGGCGGCGCCTCCCCCTGCGCCCGGCGGCGCGGTGCCCGCGGCGGTCCCTACCTCCGTGTCGTAGAGCCGCAGGTCCAGGAAATAGGGGTTGAGCAGGGATTCGTTGCGGATCTGATCCATGGCAAGCTGCACGGCGGGCAGCACCCCCCGGCCGATCTTGCTCTTCTGGTCCTCCTCGGACTGGCTGAGCGGCATCAAGCCCATGATGGAGATCGGCGTGGTGGCGTTGGGGGGCAGCCCGGCCGCCCCCCGGGAGCTGCCCCGCGGCCAGCCCCAGCCCGGCGGCGCCCAGCCCAGGCACAGGAGCAGCAGCAGCATGGCAGGGCTGGAGGTGGCAGCGGCCGGTCTCCGCGGAGAGGGATGCATGCTGCTGGATGGGGGGAGGAGGAGGAGGAGGACTGAGGGAAGGGGGGACGGGCAGAGCGGCGGAAGGGAGCCGAGCCCCTCTTAGTCCGGGCGCATCCCCCGGCGGCAGAAGCCAAGGCGGGAGGAAAAGAGCCTCCTGTCTCCGCTTCCCCAGGAGCCTCGGGGTCTCCTCTCTTTTCTCCCCTCTCCCTCCCTTGGCAATAATCCTTCTGGCAATGGCGCCTACTCCTTCTCAGGTCTGCCAGCTGCAGCCACCAGGAGCAATAAATAAATAAATAACCCCCACCACCACGCACACACAGGCACGCTCCCCGCCACCCTCCTCCTCCTCCTCGCTCCCAGGCGGCAGAGCAAGGGAGCGGGACCTGCCTCTGCCTCCCCAGCTGCTCTCCCCCCTCTCCGCTCAGGGAGGGACAGCACCTCTCAAGCGCGGAGGGGGGGCCCGAGCAGCCCTCATTGAACACCTCCCTCCCCCCCCCCCCCTCCTCCTCCTCCAAAAGGGAATTAAAAAAGGGGGAAAAAAAAGGATGCTCCAGCACAGCAAACGCAGAAGAGGAAAAAGCCTTCCCCCCCTCCCCGAACAGCGGAGGAGAGGACGGGAGCGGTGCTGAGGAGCCGGGGCGGGGGTGCTAGTGCCGCATTCCCGGGGAGCTGGGACAGCGCAGCGGGCGTCCCGCGGGCCGGGCAGCCCCCGCCGCGGGCGGGAGGTGCCGTCTGCGTCCGTTCTTCCTTCTGGTCGGGGTCGGGCAGAGCAGCCGGGCTGATGCGCGCAGCCCGGGGATGAGGGTAGAGCAAAGTGTGCAGCGGCGGCAGCGGGGCCGGGCCCACGTTCCTGCACGGCACCGGCTCCAGGTGGGGCTCTCGGCGCTGGGGGGTTGCGGGGGGAGCAGCTCCCTCCCTCCCTCCTTCCCTCCTCCTGGCGGCGGGGTGCCGCGCTCACCGGACCGCGCGCTCCCCGCGCGGAGGCGCGGCCCCCCCACGCGCTACCCGCCACTGTCGCGCGCGCCCGCGCACACCCCCGCCCGCACCCACCGGCCGGCGCGAGGGAGCGGCTCCCTCCGCCCCACGCGCTGCCCAGTGCACCCCCCCGCTTCCTCTTCCCCGCGCGCACGTGGTGCGCGAACACCCTCCCACGCGTGCCTTGGCACCTCCGCGCCGTTTCCGCACACACGCGCGCACGCGAGGCGCTGCGGGCGGGAGATGCGTGTGTGTGCCCGCTTCTGCCGTTATCATTTCCCCGCCGAGACCTGGCGCCGTGAACGGAGGCTGCAGCAGGACTCGGGGGTCCCCAGCGGGCTGCCCCCCTCCCCAGCGGGTTACTTGCGTGTCTCAGCGGACGCGGGTCGTGCCCCGCACACTGCCCGAGGCTCTCTGCCCCTTTCCCGGCATGGCCCCCCGCCGTCCCCCAGGAACACGTTCACGTTTCCCACCTGCATCATGGTACGCAAAGTCCCCGAGGAACGGCGCGGGGCGCTCATTTGTCCCGAGGCAGGAGGCAAAACGTGAAACTTACCCTAACCCTGCCTTAGGCACCTCGCGTTTTATACATGTTCCTAATTTTTCCTGAAGTCACTCTCAACAAACCTTTGAAGATCAACCTAATGCATCTACTATCAAATATGTGGCACCTGTGAAGTTAATTGGAAGAAATATGGATTAATTAATTTGAAGATCATTGTGATCCGACTTCAGGGTAAAAGGCCTTGTAGCACTCACTGCTTTGCAGCCTTTCCCTCAAGTATGGCATCCAGCAGTGTTGACTTCAAGACATCAGTGATGAAGAGTCCACCACATCTCTTGATAAATCCTTTCAGTCATCAGTTTGCTAAGAGGGGCATCCTCTGTTCAGTAACAATTTGTTTTACTCCTGTCTCTAATCACAGGTTCTCATCACACCTTTATCAGCTTAAGGGGACAGAGTATCCACAATCCTCTCTTATGCACAGGGTCTAAGATTAACCATGGCATTTTGCTTCTGTGAAATAATGAGACCAACCTTCCCTTGCCTCAGGAGTCACTCCGGGGGGCATTTCTGAGGCACCTCTCCTTTCCCAGAGTTATGCATGAATTGGTCTGTGAGACACAGTAACCTGTCAGCGCTGGGCACTGGCGCACCCCCAGCACCTCCCTCAGCACCAGCCACCCCAAAGGGCCAGCAGTTTGGCAGAGCTAAGCCTGCAGGCAAACCAGCCAGCTGGCAGGCCTTGTGTGGCTACCTCTTCATGGAACACATTTAGTACCTAAAGGGGGCTGATGGGAAATCTAGAGAGGGACTTTTTACAAGGGCAGGTAGGGATAAAACAAGGGGGAATGGCTTTAAGCTGACGGAGAGTAGATTTAGATAAGATATAAGGAAGAAGTTCTTCACTATAAATGGTGAGGCACTGGCACAGGTTGCCCAAAGAAGCTGTGGCTGCTCCAACCCTGGCAGTGTTCAAGGTGAGGTTGGACGGGACTTAGAGCAACCTGGTCTAGTGGAAGGTGTCCCTACCCATGACAGGGGGATGGAACAAGATGATCTGTAATGTTCCTTTTAACCCAAAACATTATATAATTCTATAAATAATCTACACCATGTTTTTAACCTATATTGCCTAAAAGCATGATCTACATGTTCCTTCCTGTGCACACAGTCTTGCTTTATCTGTACAAATGACCTGTTCAGCAGTTTGTCACCTGAAAACTTATCAATATCTTACTTTTCTCCAGAAATTTATCATGATACAAAGAACAGATCTTCCTAGGATGCCAACAGGAATAGGTGCCACACAGAATCTGTATAATGTTATTTTTAATCAGAACTTCATATGCTAAATGATGTTTCACCATTCTCAACTTTCTCTGGAGTAGATACCAAGTTTATTTGTCAAAATCTGTTTCACAGGAAATCGTTCTTCACTGCTTGTATCCTTTACCATTCTGTGATCTTCTCCAGCACTTGGCTACCAGGACTACAGCTACTTGGATCACTATGGTTATCATTTTACAATACTGGCAGCATATTAACACACATATGCTGTGTCTGGAATGTCATCAGCTTCCAAAGCTTTTTGTATTTTTTAAAAGCCATTTCCCAGCACTCAGTCTTTCTGAAAGAAAGCTTTAGTCCAAGTTCTGTGGCACAAAGAATTAATACCTTCAATATTAACAACTGCTTGACATCCTTCTTTGTTACTGATGCAGCAGCAGCAAATGTCCCTTCGTTAGTTTAAGAATCAAATGCATCTCCTTCCTTCTTTCCAAACATAAGTTATTTCGTAGTACCATTCAGTGTAAAGCTCAAGGCTTGCCCTCATGTGGGAGGCAGAGCTCAGCTACCAGGAAGGGAGATCCTGGGGAGGGACACACCTAGGAAGTGCTATGTTGTGGAGCTAGTGCTTACCATGGAGTACAAAACCAGTTTCAAAATCAGGCCCAGGAAACCAATATTTACCTTGCTTGTCCAGAAAGTTAAGGCATACTTTTCAGAGGTAGTCTCTGATGATACCTTCCTCATTTTGGATTGATGGGGCAGATCAATGACAGAGTCATAATCATAGAATCACAGAAAGGTTTGGGTTGGAAGGGACCTTAAAGATCATCTAGTTCCAACCCACCTGCCATGGGCAGGAACACCTTCCACTAGACGAGACTGCTCAAAACCCCATCCAACTTGGACTTGACCATGGCTGAAGATTCATTCACAGCTTCTCTGAGCAACCTGTGCCAGTGCCTTACCACCCTTATAGTGATCCTTTCTATACATCATTCTGCGCAGAATGGGAATCCTACGGTGGCAGTTCATCTGTATGTGCAGATCCACCTTTGGACAAAAGAAGTCCCAGCCCCTGTGGCTGACCTGCAGAAGTCTAGAGTATTGCTGGATGTGTCATTCAAAGCCAGCAAAGCCACACTTCAAATTGCAGTATTTAGTAATGTGGTACTTCTGACCTTACTCTTTTTGTCATTGCATTCCCTGTCAGTAAAATAGGGGTGCTCTTCCTTCATGGTCTTACTGTGAAGACAGAATAATATTTGGGAATATTATAGTTTGGGAAAATTATAATAGCTGGAATAATATTTGGGAAGGGCTAAGACAGTGTAACATTCAAGTTCCATTAAAATAAAATGCTAAGAAAATAACCTTTATTTTTCAGGCTAGGGATTTACTAGGGGGAAGTAAATAAGGCTGCATATTGAACAATGAAGATTAGGCAAAATAAGCCTTTCAAAATCATTCCTGTATACTCAGTGAGGCATGAAAAAGACAGTCTCCCCATCTTTTGTAAAAACAGTAACAGGGAACATACTGCAAGAAAATCATGTAGTTCAAGACAACCGTATAATAGATGCACTGAGGCTAAATTCAGATTTAACAAATAACTTTATTTGTGACATTTTCAAATATTCATTTGCAATCCTATAAAAAACTTTTATGTCACACACAAGTAAGTTTCCAACATGGTGTAAACATGTGTTTTGCAAACTCTGCTTCTTTTGAATTCTCAGCACTGAGAAATTTCTTCTTTCATAGGTACTGTCCCTTGTTTATGCATAACAGATGCCCAGGGAACAGTTCAAGGAGAACTCCAGTAAACTGCTTATTAAAGATTGTGTCAGACACAGCCGCCTGCCCAGCTGCCTTTTTTAATTTTTTCCCTAGATATCCCCAGAATATTTTGCTACCATGAAATTGGTAAAGTGCATCCTACAGGATGAAATCCTTGAAAGAAGCACACATCCTTTACCTGTTACACAAAAAGGCTTTATATTCTTATTTGGTGGCCTACACCAGACATCCTCTCTACCTGTTTACTCTTTGTTGGCTGAGGTATCAGTTCACAAGTATTGTAAACCCTATTCTCTTTGCTCAAAAATCAATGTCATTTTCTTCCTGGCATGTCACCCAGTCACTTCAGCATTTCAATCATGAATTCTTCAACTGTATTTCAGTAAAAATAGTTATGTCAAACATCTTCCTGCTAACGATCATGTCTAATTTCTCTATTACTAAGTCTTCTCACAGTGTACACACAGATAAATTTTTTGGGTTTCTATATTCTTTGTATTTGCTCATCACAGAGTACCTAATTCATGAATTTCAGGTCTAAGTACATGTACTGGTATGAGTCCCTTGACCACCTTTTCTTCAGCTGCAAGTTAAGTATCTTCAGAGCATGGGTAAGTCCAAGAAACCCAGAAAGCTGATTTTTCTTTCACCATCAAGAAAGAAAATGCATTTTCTGCAATAGTCCTCTCCCACTCTGAGAGAAGGTCTGATGCTACAGGAAAGAGGTCACACTACCCACCAGGCCTGTGACTCATTTCCTGCATCTTCCATCCTCCTTCTTAATGATTTTGGACTTAGAAAAAGTCACTCAGAAGGTCCTGACCTGTTTTTGTCCCCAACTACTTTTGGAAATCCTGGAAGCCTCTAAAAGTATGTCATCTATACCTACGCCATTCCTGACAGTGCTGACTAGGGCTGGTCTAAACAGGCTTTGCCTATTTGTACAAATGTCAGTGAGAAATGGACTGAAAGACTGAGAACATCCAGGCATAGTAATGTTAGTACTGCATATACATACATAGTCTTTTTTCTCTGAAAGTGGGAAACTGAAGAATAATGCAATGCTCTAATTCAAAAAAAGCTACCGCTGTTGCACCCCAACAGAAGGCAGGGAGCACTGCTGCCTCTCTCTTCCCTCCTTCCCTAGGACTTTTCCACTTGTCTCAGCTAACTTGCTAGCATAGTCAGTATTTTGTGTTTGTGACAAGCCTACACAGCACTCTGCACCAAAACCCACCACAGTTGCAAGTGTGTAGAATCATAGACTCATAGAATCAACTAGGTTGGAAAAGACCTTTAAGATCATCAAGTCCAACCATTACCCCAGGACTGCCAAGGCCACCACATGTACACAACTGCATGATCCTAACCCTACGGTCTCTCTGGATATCAATAGCTACGCCTTTACATCAGAGTGTCAGAACAAAGCTCAAAATCAAATTAATTCCCCAATATAAAGGCCTTAAGAGAGCCAGTGTAATTAAAAGATCAGATTCTGAATTACCAACTTAGCAGTATCCCTGTGTAACTGCCCATGTTGTCATAAATAGGGAATAGGAGCACAATCCCATCAGTCCCAGCGTTACCAACCAACATGCATTTTACCTTCCAGTAAATCTTATTACTTCCTACAACAAAAATTGAACACAGTTTTCAGCCTTTGTTTCAGCAGAGCTAGCAAGAAATACTGCTTCCAATTCATGTTGACTGATGCGCATACAATGATGACTGCTGTTCCTGGGTGTTTGTTCAAGCTCTAACAATCCTCCATTATAATGGTTTGGTCAATACTGCACATACAGAGGTTTCAGTGGTTTATTTCTTAGAAGGAAGGTTCATATACCGGTTTATGTTGATGGGAAAATCCAGTAAGTTCTAGCCCATGTTGAAGAAGTGCAATGTTTAAACGAAAAACAGCAGCCAAGAATAAAAGAAAAACAAAAAAAGCAAAACAGTTGCCTGATGAATTCAAAGAAATATGATAAAGCATTAGGCACCAGGTTACAATCTGGATCGCATTTATTTTTTTTAATAAAAGAATACAAAGCCTAAGAAATAGGCATTTTTTTAGTGCCTTTTAAAAATTATTATTATTCAAAAAAATCAGCAAGTTCTATCACTACTTACAACCCCAAATTCTCAATTTTGGGGATAATAGCATCAGGTAATTTATTAAAAGTTGAAGATTCCTTACATATTACTATTCCCCTAATAAGGTGTATTCAGCACAGGATATAGAAAACTAGGAAATCATTTTGCAGTTTTGTGAAATATTTCTTCTAGCTTAATCTTTTGTGCCTCAACCATGACAAATATGCCCCATACCCAGGGAACTTCCAACAAGAGGAAGCGAAGGAACTTGGGAGAACACAGACTCACACTGACCCACTATCATGCCTAAAAAAGGGGGATTGTATTCGCAGCTAGGCAATGAGGAAGGACTAATACCTGTTTGGAAGATGGATTTCTTCATCTTTATCCTAGAGTTATATATGGTATACCGTGTGCTGACATGATACCCTCTTAGGAGAAGTTGTTCAGTTAATCTCTGCATAGCTGAAAAATATCCTTTCTTGTTTTGAACAGTGATGGTACAAAATAGAAGGACCCTTGAGACTTCCCAGTTTGCCCTGCCACTGTCCCACTATTTTAATCTAAGATTATTACTAGGCTTGAGTTGGAAGTTTTGGTTTTATGAGTGCTTCGCATGGTTAAGGACAAAAGCAAAAAGAAACATGTGGCTCCAATACTAAGAAAGGGGGCACCTACTGGCTCTCAATCTGTAGTATGTGGAAAGTGTTTCTCCCTTCCCTTTTTTAAAGACAGCCCTAGGAAGCCAGAACCAGATGAAGTTCTGATTTGTAACTGAAAAAAACCCTCCAGTTTTTCCATTTCTGTGAGGCATCCAGCCCCTTCTCTGCTTGGGAGAAGCCCAAAGTCCACAGACCATTCCTCACCAGGTAGCCCTGACCTCCCACAAAAGAAAGTCTGAAGATGTGCATTGTGACAGAGTCCTTCACCCTTCAAACCTAAAGCCAGACATTAATACAATTCCACTGAACTAAGAAGAAAAGGCTATCAAGGAGAAAAGGACTAAAAGGCCAACATAAGGGGAGAAAGCAGGTAATGTTGGCAGATTCAGTATCTACTTTTAAGATCAACGTGTGCTTGTTTGCCTAGCAAATACATAACCCAGGCTAGAAGGTTTGCTGGTATATGAGAAAACAGCTTAGCGGCATGTAACTAGAAGCCCAAAACACCAGTACTTCCCTCTAAACAACTGCAAAGTGGGAAGACATATGGAAAATAATTTCTAATTACCAAGGTTCACTTGCATACCACACCTGATGATGAAAAATCCGTAAGTCTCAAAACTAAGAAAACCTCATTGATCACGGAGGTCAACCAGAGTTTTGTTTCCAATTGCAATAGCTGGGCTCTCATTAACTTACTAACATAATTCAATCAACAGTAAGGAAGGCAAAGGAAAAATGAGCAAAGTATCCTTGCTGTGTTGCTGAAGCTCTCATGGTTCTCTCATGCAGCCACCCATTTTTGATTTGTGGTTCCTCAAAGTGCACAACACTGCTGCTAGTAGGTGAACAGAAGCATTACTGAATTCAGCAAAGGGAACTTGAGAGACCGTAAAATAAAGCTGTCTTCTCTCAAGTGCTGCAGGGATCAGAACCTAAGAATCAGAGAAATGAGTAAAAGAAAACCACCGATCATAAGAAAAAAACAGAAATAGTTGTAAAGACAGTGCTCACTCTACTGAATCACAAAATATTTTATTAATTCTAACATCAATTTCATCAGCCCAGCCCACAGAGACAAAACTTTGAAGGTGCTCACAAAATCATTCTATCTACATTCGTTCAGATAGACCATGGAAGAACCTACACAGGCATCTCCTACAGGCAGAAACCCTCCCCCCCCACCCTAATCATATAAATAGGTATGCCAAAATGGCACAAGCTTATAAGGATTCAGAGGAAAGGCTGTACATTTTTTTACCGAAAACATGAACAAAAGCAGGTAACAAAATACATACAAAACTAGTTGAAACAGATGGCAAGCCTTCTGAGGGAAAAAAGGTTGCCATTTTCATGTTTCTACACATAAACATACTGCCAGCTGATATGGAAAGAAACTTCCCTTATGAGCTGAAACCCTTTTAATCAACATTATAATGACTGATGATGGTCAATGGCCAAGTATGCTGCTAAACATGCTACTTGTCTGATTGAGTAAAGAGGGTCCCACATAGCACAGCAGAACACATATTGAACTGGTGCAGATCGAACCCCGTATTTTCAATAAACTGTATGTGTTGACACAGCCAACTTCTGAGAAAAAGAGTTCTCAGATAAATTGCAAGTTAAATCTTAAAGACAATTCTTTTTGTAGTGATATCAGCTGTTTATCATATCAATTAGTTGCAAACCGATTTTTATCTATTTTTTTTTTATACTAACCACTTAAATATTTACAATTTAACAAAAGATACAATTTCTTAGATTCATTTTCTCTAACTGCATTTTTGAAATTTGTCAGAAGAATTATAGCTAGGTCCGATCTTGCAAGTTTTGCACATGTTGGAAATCCACATAATGTTGAATTAAGTTGTGCAGTCTGGGACACAGCTGCATAACTAGATGCATGAGAATGTAAATAGCTTTCCCTAAAGCATCCCCTTTAAATATTGTTGCTGTATTTCTTGAAGATGAGAAAAATCACCATTTTACTGCAAAACCAGACTTGAAGCATGTTTAGAAACTCGTCAAGTGCCATTAGCATGTGAAATTGTTGCAACATTTGATGTACGGTATTGTCAAGCATGTGCAATCTGTAAGCATCTAGATTGTTATTTGTGCAAATACATGCAGACCTACTCTGCCTTCATGCGCAAATCCACACTGTCTCTAGTGACAGTTTTGTGACAGTCACTTAGGGCAGAATCTGGCCTACATTTACCTTCTTGGTATTTAAAAGACAAGAAGAATGATTAACTACTACCTTCTAAAAGGCCCAACTGCAGAATGCTTTAGTAGAAAAATAAACATTTTAAGTTATTGGCAGATAACATTAGTGCAATTATTTTGACTGCCTTACTTTCACAAAGTAGATTAAAAAAATATATTGTCACTTGTGAAAAGAACCTAAGACACTTCAGAAGCAGTTATATAGCTGCCAAATAAAGAGTAAAGAAGATGAGTGATTCTGTGGCATAACCACAAGCTCTCAATGCCTTTTGATGCTCCAGAAAATGAAATCCAAGGCTTGTAAACTAATTACAGCTCTTTCTGTACAAAAATGCATCACTTCTGTGATTTTCAAAAGGCTAACTGCTGCATCGAAAGAGCACATTTTCATATTCAGCTATAGCCTAGACCACATCTGGATCAACTTCTTTCTTTGAAGAACCATTTTTGGTAGTCCGAGTCTGTACATGGTCGCAACAATGGTGCTGGGTTACCATTGTAAGCATTTGACTCTGCTTGTATGCACTTCTGGGTTTGAAGATGAAACAAGGTACCATCCTACAAAAGACAAGAATAAGTTTTGTTTTTCAGGTCTTAAAAATTACAGGCATATCACTATGTCTTACAAGTAACAGAAGACATTCGCAACAAATAAATGTCACACATATCCTTCCCATGGGGCCATTCAGTGAAGCTAAGAAGTGTAAGTAGAAGATCTCTGAAAATTTATCAAAAGACCCCGTTTTTAAACTTATATTACCATTGCTTCAGAGTGATTCGTGTCTTGACATCTAAGCCCATAAAAGATGTGCTAACTTCATTCATTTTCATTGCCTTTTGTTACTGTGCTAGAATATGGGCAGAGAAAACCAAAGTATAGGCATTACCCGAATTCAACAACTTATTGCACATCTTGCAAGTAAAATGTAAATGTTGTTAGTTAAGTGTAGATGTTGGTTATATTTTTAGCAAAGAAAGTTCCCGTTTCTTCACAGAGTATATTTTTAGTGGAAAAGGCAAAAATATCTAAGCATGCCCCTTTCCTGCAGATATGTGTGGAGTTAATCACATCTCAAGCCACAGCCCCTGATGCCCAGCAGCGTGTGCTTGCTCATGGCTTGCTGACAGGTTTAGCTGCTGAATTACTTTTTTGTTTCCATCATGATAATTCAAATTTTTGAGTGGACTAATCAATATCTCCCTCACTTGTTTTTGACTCTGTGCCCATAAGAACTTAATTCTTGCCAGGCTGCTGGGAAGGCTGCTCAGATCCTTGATTATGCTACATCCAGAAGGACAGCTTTTCTAGTGTCTGAAACTTCTCTGCACAAAGCAAGAGAAATGTGGTATTGACACTTCACCCATCACTTACCTTGAAAAGTGGGGACCAGTGATTTTGATTTAATGCAACAGAAGAGGAGGAATTGGAGAAGAGCAAAATGTTCAAATCGCACACAGGCACAAAGTGGTCATAAGAAACAAAGAAGATTTGAAGTAATTCCTGAAGTTTCATATGCTAAAAGCTAATGGTTAGGAATGCAGTGGAAACAGATGTATTCCAAAACTGTTTTCCCAAGTAGTTCTTGAAGTGACTGAGGGTCTTTCAATATAACTGCTACTGCTGAACCCAGGACAGTAATCTTAGGGATTAACAGATATGACCTTGAAAAATTCTGTTAAAAGTTAGCATTGAAAATGAAATGTCATTTATTTATAAAGTCAGCCTTTCAAATATTTTGTTTTACTCAGTAATACCACTATGAGCTTCAGACTGGTCTAGATTTAGTGAATGGACAATAGTTTTCATATTTTTCTTTTGAATTCACCCTGCCACCTATCACTGGTGGTAGTATTCAAGCATGGAACTGATCAGCCATGAAGCCTGTAAGAGTTTAGATGCATTATGCACACACATTATGTAAACACACCATTTTGATATATTATGTGACCTTTTCCCTCACCCAAATAATATCACTCCAGAACCTGACCCAGGCCATCATTTTTCATCCAATTTATTTTCTCTTGGGCATCCAGGAACTCCTTCAGAGATTAAAAACTAAACAAAAGGTTTTCTAAGATCACATGTTTATTAAATATACTCCCATACTTCTCAGTATTCCTCCCCTTTGGGAGGAGGTATTAAGGCTGAAGAAGAGAGGTACAGATTTGCTGAGTGCCCACAGCCAGGAAGATTTGTCCTGTGTAGGGGCAGGAGCAGGGCAGAAGGTAGTTTTTCGATGGTGCAGCAAAGTACCCAATGACATATAACACTGTAGAACAGCTCAGGAAGCACTTCTGGTGCGCATAGGGAGGGTTGCAAAAGATGGTTTGCAGAGGAGAAGCAGCAGCTCTCAAAAGCAGGGAAGAGTGCAAAGTAATGGTGGTATGTGAAGTATCAGGAATATATGGGAAATAAATGAAGTCAGCGAAAGAAGAGCAGAGATAGACCAGCCACAAGATTGGTTGGGAAAGGGGTGTAATTTATCCTCAGTTCTCAGGAAAAGGCAGTAGGCGTGAGATGCAAGATTGCTGAGCAGCCCAGAAAATACTAGATATGGACAAGGCTAAGAGAGACCTCTTTCAACATTCCCAACTCCTCTCGGGTGAAGAAGGGCATTTTCTTTTCTCTCATCTTTCTATTCTTTATGTTGTCATACTCTTCACCTGCACACTGCTGCTACCCTGCTTCTGTGTTCAGATATTATAAGACAGCTTATCTCAGAGATCTCTACTGAGGTTGTGGCCTATATGATGTAAGCAGTAAGAGAAAGAGAACCTCAACAATTCTCCTTCCAACTACTTCCAGAAACCCCAAACCCAAAACCAAGCAGGCACACTTACCTCTCTGAAAACAAACTTCTGGTTTTCAGGAATATTGTGGACATTATCATGGCACAAGTACATTGTCAAGTAGTCGGTCCCCGAATCAACTGCTGCACAGACTTCTGGCTGTCGGGTATTGTAACGTATTTCATTATGGGATGTGTACTCGAAAAACTACAAACCCAAAAGAAGCAAAAGACAACAGTCATTTCATATGTACACAAGAAAGTATTTATAAGGAAGCTATACTAAGATATTTTAATTAAGTTCACCTATTAAGCTTGCCACTGTGAAGAGAAATTCTGCCAAAAATAGTCAAGGAGCCTCAACTTCTACCATTTGCTAACTATTTTACAGAAAATCTATCTTAGCACAGCACTGCGTTACTCTGGTAGCACTTAAAATGTATGAATTGCTGAATAAATGCCCTGGAAAACAGACTTTCCAGCATTAAAGGACTTACAAAATTCAAATGTAATATTCTACTTGCACATTCTAGATAATGCTTTAAAATAGGATGGAAAATATTTTATAGACTGGCATTTTGCCTTCTTAATTCAGTTGTCACAAAACAATGCTACTTTTAATTAAGGAGTTGCTCACTGCATAGTTCAAAGCAGTTTGGTCAAGGTTCATTTCCAATTACAAAGTACTCCAGAGGTATGGTGATAAGCATTTTATTATATAACATTTTTAGATATTATTTGAAGCAAACCAGCTACAGTTGCTTTTAAACACAAACTTTATTAAAGACAATTTACTGGCTTTGCTTGATGCACCATATTCTACAGAGGTGTTCTGAACATGCTCTAAAACATTTTGGCTTCTGCAGCAATCATGGTTGAAGACTTCCTTAAAATTTTTATATTTATCGTGGACATATGCCAAATTTTGTACTTCATTAAAGAGCGGCAGAGCTTGAGAGTTGTTTGTATTTAGCATGCTTGTAAATAATTTAGATGGCTATAGTGCACGGATGTGTGTTTAGATCCAATTTAGATTATACTCAGTAGAGGAGAGTTTTATACACATCAGAAAATTGCTTTTTCCAATAGTATAGGTGCATTAGTGGAAATCAATAAAAGGATGGAGGGACAGAAGGAATCCTCCTCTGTTTTGTTTCACCTCTGGAGAAAAAGACTGTAAGGCTTTGTGAAGGGGGCTATGCCAATTCATAAATATTGCGTGTACTTGAACTTAGTGCAAAATCATCCTTAGCAACCACCAAGGCTAATTAACCTTGAAAGAGAAACTGGAAATGGAGTTTTAATGTAAACAGAACTGTGCGATTACAAAGTCTGAAGTCATCCATTTCCAGGTGTAAGAGCTCAGATTTAGACTATGCTGATGGTAGCTGTTTCATGAAATCTGCCCCCTCCTTTTAACACGATTAGGTATTCCTCTGCTGTGGCTGTCGCGGCCATACTCAGACCAACTCTGCCCACTGCATCACGGCCTTTTTTTTTTGGCAGTGGTGCAAGTGACTGACCCCCTATAATTAACACATTTGCCACCATTCATTTGTGGTATGTTGCAAAGGGAAGTGAGTGTTTTGAGAAAGCAACTTCACCCAGGAGATTCTGATTTCGCCTTGAAACCTATTGCTAGGACGTGTTCCTATGATATAGGCTACACTGCCTTTACGACATTTGCTTTATGCCAGAAATGTCACCTCACCAACAGAAGTCAACTGTGAGAACATTGGCCTGTTATTATGAAAAACAACAAGGTGTTTGGTGACAGCCGGCATGGCTTCACTAAGGGGAAATCCTGCCTGACCAATTTAGTGGCCTTCTATGATGGGGCTACAGAACTGATGGACAGGGGTTGATGTCATCTACCTGGACTGGCGCAAAGTGTTCGACACTGTCCTGCATGACATCCTTGTCTCTAAATTGGAGAGACATCAATTTGATAGATGGACCACTCGGTGGATAAAG